>JARHVA010011112.1:0-5000 GCA_037957365.1 Torreya grandis
TTAATATTACAATATTTAGTTTTCTTAGTTATGAAGTATGGTAATATGTTTTAGTCTCGATTAGTGATTAGTTATCATAACAATTAGGTGATTAGGTATAATAGCAATATCATAATAGTTTGGGAATTGATTGGTAGTTAAATGTTTTGTAACTGACTCATCATTATATATATATCTTGTTATTGATTAATAGTAAAATATCAAAGCATTCACTTTCTATTTCTTCATGGCCATCAAATGCTTTGACAACTCTATATGTGTCATCTAAATTTTTATCTATATAACCAAGGTAAAGGAGTAGTTTAATGGTCCATGCATTTTTTATTGATCCATTTTCTATCATAACACTATGTATTGGCATCAATTTATGCTTAAAATGAAGAGTGCATGTCAATCTAGATTATAATCAACAACTTCACTATCATCAAATATGATCACCATATGTGTTTCTTAGTTGATATTAACTATACCATGATGATATCAAGTGGATAAACATATTAATAATGAGGGGAATGAAAATTATATGGATAATGTACCTCATAATTATCCTTGGTATCTATTGCTTCAAGATTTAGAAAAGGATATTTATACATTATGATTTTTGAATTGTCATTTATTTGAGGAATAGCTTCTTCAATAGGTGTGATAATGTCAATAATGTTCTTATATATAAAATATTCAATCTTATGGTTAAGATTGAAACATTTATTTTTATAATCTCTAATACATTTATGGTAATCACAATATGTGGTACCATAAAAATAGATAGCAATTTAGAAATGTCTAGTTCGATTGGTGGAGTAAGAGATATGATATTCGTTTAAAGAAACTTATAAAAAAATAAATGAGGAGGTGATATTAACATTAACAATTACATTCTTGGTGGAGGTTGTTGCTTAAGATTTTATGTTGGTTGTGCAATAATCTTAATTATCATCTTATCTTCATTTAGTTTTGTTGTATACTATGGCTTACTTTAAAACATAAATTTTGAAGGATAAGGAGCATTTTTTGTATATTTTATATTGTGCAAGGAAGTAATTTAAGCTCACACTCTTTGACTATATGGTGTAGCTTGTTAAAAGATTTGAACTTATCAAACATAATTGCCTCTTAAAGTGGAGATCAAAAACATTAGATGAAAATATCTTAGAGCTCAGTGTCATCCATTTTAATTATCCACTTTTATATCATATTACTTTATATTGGAACACACTCACTTATTGTCTCATTGGGTCCTTATTTGAGATTTACAATTCAAGCATATCATAACTTTTCGTTAGTGTTGATATAAAAGTGTGTTAAATGCTAATTTTACAATTCATTTAAATCCCTTAATGATTTAAGAGGAAGATCATAAAACCATCTAAGATCATATTCTTTTATAATTCTTGGAAAGAGCATCATCAATAATTTTTCATCATCTACATAGTCTAGATAAATTGCATAGAATGCATGAAAATGTTATTCATGATCAACTTGACCTTCATATAGAGGAGAATGAGGCCATAAATTCAATTCGTAGTGCATAAGATTCAATTTTATGTACTACACAATTATGAAACAATGAACATGTGTCCATGGAGGGGATAACATGAGAAAGAGTTTACTCAAGTTGAGATAGATTAACTTGTGAGATAAGAGATTTGTGTGTGAGAGTAGTATTTGTAAAACCCAATGTAGGAGTATAAATATCTTGAGAAGGTATAGCCATGTATTTCTACTAGAAGCCAAGTGATGGTACTACAGAAGTAATTATTTGTGTATAAGTAGGAAAGGATGATATAGTGGAAGTGGAAATATTTGAATCAATAGCCTAGGAACCTTTATTCCTTCATATCTATCAACATATAAATGGAATAAATATTTTCTTAATATTTTTTAGTTTTTTCTATAAATTATAATTCATTAGTTTGATTAGATTTTTTTGAACATTGGATTCTATTAGGAGAGCCATATTACACCCTTGATGAGTGTGTGGAGTAAGAAAAGGAGGATACAATGAGGTGGATGATTATGTAAAATATATACCATATTTTTTTTATTGTTCCTAAGTCATTTCATATTTGACAAAATCTTTTTTTTATGGTGCTTGAATTGGATAAGATTAATGACATGAGATAGTATTGCAGCCATTTTATGTAAGAATATCATGAGTTTGAACATTATTTATTATATATTCCTGATTACTTTGGCATTGAAACACATCTTAAATAATATTTTGAAAATTAATAAAATATGTGGTAATGAATTTCAAAATGATTTTTAATATATGAAATTAACATTCGTTTATTGATCCTATTATGAATACAATACAAGAAAAAATTAAGGTATGATGGATGATCTACAAAATATTTTGATTGATTTTATGGTCTCTCAAATATAATTTTTAATTTTTATATTTGTGCTAGCCTCATATTTTATTTTACTAACTATAGAGGCTAAACCATATACATAACTCACTATCCTATCTCTAAAGGTATAGTGGGAGTAACATTCATGGGATATATGTTGTTCTTAGGTGAACCAATAAATAAATGGATGATATAGGTTTCATATGGTTTAATAAAGGACCTTAGAAATTTTGAATAAAGCTTTAGTTATGGGGAAAGTAAACTATCTTTTTAGTTTTGTAATATGGATTGAGTAAATGGGCATTACACCTCACACAAGAGTGTCAAAAAAAAAATCATTGCTTATCCTCTAAAGACAATCACTAAATAGTTTCAAAACTATTGTAACATAGTTGATAAAAACAAACAAAATTTAAATATAAAATAAAATTAATAATATCATTATGTACATAGATCAACAAAGTTCCACCTGAGGCTAAATTTAAAATGTTTTAGTGTTGTAATGTATCGATTATTCCAAGGTAGTTTATTTATTATTAATTTAAATTCAAGATAAAATATTGATTGGATTAATATTTTATATTTATATCTAAGGTCAAATATTTTTATTTAAATTTCATGAATTTATATAAATTTTTATGAAACCCCAAGTGAGAAATCAAGTAAACAACAATAAGTGTTCTCATTAAAATTATGGGTTCACTATAATGTTTAGATGTTTTTATTTTGATTTAATAATTAAACATGAAAAAAAATTAAATGATTGAATACTAATTTACATAAAACAATATACATAACTTAAAAGTAATATACTAAAATTTATAGAAATGGAAAAGAGTTATAAATAGTAAATGTGCAAGAGATATGAAAACCTAGCTAGGATGTTATTTATGTTGATTGTGCAGGTATATCTCATATTATAAACTAATTTAAATTCCTTTTGAATTATATCATAGTAAAAAATTAAATTTATGATGTAGTAGGATATGGGGAGATTTTGGGGATATGTAGAATTAACAACAATTTTGGTGAAATTATATTTCATTGTGGAGATATTATAGTAAGTCCTCGATCCTTAGAAGAGGATAGTGGTCATTAACTCTACTATTTTTAAGATCTTGGTAATCAATTTAAAACCTCCATGTGTTATCCTTCTTGGTTCAAACATAAATGGACTACCACAATGCAATGTGTTGAAACTAATATTTCATTTCTCCATGAGTTCATGGATATAAAACTTTATTTCCTCATTATTTAGAAATTATTTTCAGTATAATGAAGATTTTGGTAAAGGTAGTTGAGGAATCAAACCAATAGTGTCCTTCAGTACATAATGTGTAGGCATTTTCTTTGGTGACTAAAATATATCTGACTATTTTTAAGACATGAAACTCAAATTTTGGGTCTCTACTACTACTTATGGACAAAATATGATATCTATTGGTTTCCCAATGATTTTATTATATTAATATCTCAGCATCAAAATCTTAAAATTCTTACAATGCTTTGTGTTAATGGGTGATATCTTAAGCGATAGATATGATATGCATTGTCTCTTATCACCAACATCTTTGACAATATTTATATGATTTTAATCATAGAATACATAATGATGGTAAATATATGATTGATAAAGTAAAATATCACATAACTCTAATGGTTATATGTTTCAAAGGACTGTATCATAAAAGGTTTTTATATTGTAGACCAATTGACACTGCTGAGTCACATTTTTTGAGGATCTTTCATTAAACCATCAAATAAAGTATGGTTTTTGGTGACTATTATTTAGAAGTTTAATCTAAGAACCACTTCAAGATATATTATGGTCTTTAGAGTTCATTTTAAATTATGATGTGATTTTTCAATGAAATTGTCAACATTTTAGAATGGAATAATATTTATTCTTCCTTTGTTTCCATAAGGGTAGCATATATGTTTATATTAACCACCATGGTTCTAGGTTTAGATTATGTGATATACATACCTTTATCCAATGATTAGTATTTGTACTTGTTGCCTCATTTTTTTCTTGTATAATCTTTGAAACATGATATTCTTCATTGGAATGACTATTAGAGTTACAAAATTAGCAACACTTTCTAGTCTTGGACAACTTATTATAGTCATTTGGTGATTATTATGTCTTCTAGATAGGGTTCTTAGAATTATTCCTAAGTTTATAAATCTGATTAAAAGATCTAGATTGTTGGTTCATATGAGCTAAAATATTATTTCTTAGTCTTGTCCCTCTCCTTTCATTTAAACCTTCAAACATATTTATAGGGTTAATTAATTGAGGAAATCTATAATAATTTTTTATCTAAATGGATATATTGTCTCAAGTCTAACCTATACTATAAACCAAGGTTTTATTGTAATTCCTAAATCCCATGTTTGGACACTAGTTTATGAAAGGGGTATGTGTATTAGTGAACAAATTTATCTTTTCCTTGGTACAACTGAGATAAATTTATTTATTTGAAAACATATTTTAGAAGAGGATAATAGGTTTATTTGAATGATTCTACAAAACTATTCCATATTTCTTCAAATGTGTCTAAGTTAGCTTCATCTTCACAATTTTAATGTCAAATGCAATATTTTGACCACCATTAATTTAACAGTATATAAACTTTTAGAGAG
>JARHVA010011112.1:12500-20000 GCA_037957365.1 Torreya grandis
ATTTAGTTTTCTTAGTTATGTAGTATGGTAATATGTTTTAGTCTCGATTAGTGATTAGTTATCATAACAATTAGGTAATTAGGTATAATAGCAATAGCATAATAGTTTGGGAATTGATTGGTAGTTAAATGTTTTGTAACTGACTAATCATTGTATATATATCTTGCTATTTATTAATAGTAAAATATCAAAGCATTCACTTTCTATTTCTTCATGGCCATCAAATGCTTTGACAACTCTATATGTGTCATCTAAATTTTTATCTATATAACCAAGGTAAAGGAGTAGTTTAATGGTCCATGCATTTTTTATTGATCCATTTTCTATCATAACAATATGTATTGGCGTCAATTTATGCTTAAAATGAAGAGTGCATGTCTATCTAGATCATAATCAACAACTTCACTATCATCAAATATGATCACCATATGTGTTTCTTAGTTGATATTAACTATACCATGATGATATCAAGTGGATAAACATATTAATAATGAGGGGAATGAAAATTATATGGATAATGTACCTCATAATTATCCTTGGTATCTATTGCTTCAAGATTTAGAAAAGGATATTTATACATTATGATTTTTGAATTGTCATTTACTTGAGGAATAGCTTCTTCAATAGGTGTGATAATGTCAATAATGTTCTTATATATAAAATATTCAATCTTATGGTTAAGATTGAAACATTTATTTTTATAATCTCTAATACATTTATGGTAATCACAATATGTGGTACCATAAAAATAGATAGCAATTTAGAAATGTCTAGTTCGATTGGTGGAGTAAGAGATATGATATTCGTTTAAAGAAACTTAAAAAAAAATAAATGAGGACGTGATATTAACATTAACAATTACATTCTTGGTGGAGGTTGTTGCTTAAGATTTTATGTTGGTTGTGCAATAATCTTAATTATCATCTTATCTTCATTTAGTTTTGTTGTATACTATGGATTACTTTAAAACATAAAATTTGAAGGATAAGGAGCATTTTTTGTATATTTTATATTGTGCAAGGAAGTAATTTAAGCTCACACTCTTTGACTATATGGTGTAGCTTGTTAAAAGATTTGAACTTATCAAACATAATTGCCTCTTAAAGTGGAGATCAAAAACATTAGATGAAAATATCTTAGAGCTCAGTATCATCCATTTTAATTATCCACTTTTATATCATATTACTTTATATTGGAACACACTCACTTATTGTCTCATTGGGTCCTTATTTGAGATTTACAATTCAAGCATATCATAACTTTTCGTTAGTGTTGATATAAAAGTGTGTTAAATGCTAATTTTACAATTCATTTAAATCCCTTAATGATTTAAGAGGAAGATCATAAAACCATCTAAGATCATATTCTTTTATAATTCTTGGAAAGAGCATCATCAATAATTTTTCATCATCTACATAGTCTAGATAAATTGCATAGAATGCATGAAAATGTTATTCATGATCAACTTGACCTTCATATAGAGGAGAATGAGGCCATAAATTCAATTCGTAGTGCATAAGATTCAATTTTATGTACTACACAATTATGAAACAATGAACATGTGTCCATGGAGGGGATAACATGAGAAAGAGTTTACTCAAGTTGAGATAGATTAACTTGTGAGATAAGAGATTTGTGTGTGAGAGTAGTATTTGTAAAACCCAATGTAGGAGTATAAATATCTTGAGAAGGTATAGCCATGTATTTCCACTAGAAGCCAAGTGATGGTACTATAGAAGTAATTATTTGTGTATAAGTAGGAAAGGATGATATAGTGGAAGTGGAAATATTTGAATCAATAGCCTAGGAACCTTTATTCCTTCATATCTATCAACATATAAATGGAATAAATATTTTCTTAATATTTTTTAGTTTTTTCTATAAATTATAATTCATTAGTTTGATTAGATTTTTTTGAACATTGGATTCTATTAGGAGAGCCATATTACACCCTTGATGAGTGTGTGGAGTAAGAAAAGGAGGATACAATGAGGTGGATGATTATGTAAAATATATACCATATTTTTTTTATTGTTCCTAAGTCATTTCATATTTGACAAAATCTTTTTTTTATGGTGCTTGAATTGGATAAGATTAATGACATGAGATAGTATTGCAGCCATTTTATGTAAGAATATCATGAGTTTGAACATTATTTATTATATATTCCTGATTACTTTGGCATTGAAACACATCTTAAATAATATTTTGAAAATTAATAAAATATGTGGTAATGAATTTCAAAATGATTTTTAATATATGAAATTAACATTCGTTTATTGATCCTATTATGAATACAATACAAGAAAAAATTAAGGTATGATGGATGATCTACAAAATATTTTGATTGATTTTATGGTCTCTCAAATATAATTTTTAATTTTTATATTTGTGCTAGCCTCATATTTTATTTTACTAACTATAGAGGCTAAACCATATACATAACTCACTATCCTATCTCTAAAGGTATAGTGGGAGTAACATTCATGGGATATATGTTGTTCTTAGGTGAACCAATAAATAAATGGATGATATAGGTTTCATATGGTTTAATAAAGGACCTTAGAAATTTTGAATAAAGCTTTAGTTATGGGGAAAGTAAACTATCTTTTTAGTTTTGTAATATGGATTGAGTAAATGGGCATTACACCTCACACAAGAGTGTCAAAAAAAAAATCATTGCTTATCCTCTAAAGACAATCACTAAATAGTTTCAAAACTATTGTAACATAGTTGATAAAAACAAACAAAATTTAAATATAAAATAAAATTAATAATATCATTATGTACATAGATCAACAAAGTTCCACCTGAGGCTAAATTTAAAATGTTTTAGTGTTGTAATGTATCGATTATTCCAAGGTAGTTTATTTATTATTAATTTAAATTAAAGATAAAATATTGATTGGATTAATATTTTATATTTATATCTAAGGTCAAATATTTTTATTTAAATTTCATGAATTTATATAAATTTTTATGAAACCCCAAGTGAGAAATCAAGTAAACAACAATAAGTGTTCTCATTAAAATTATGGGTTCACTATAATGTTTAGATGTTTTTATTTTGATTTAATAATTAAACATGAAAAAACATTAAATGATTGAATACTAATTTACATAAAACAATATACATAACTTAAAAGTAATATACTAAAATTTATAGAAATGGAAAAGAGTTATAAATAGTAAATGTGCAAGAGATATGAAAACCTAGCTAGGATGTTATTTATGTTGATTGTGCAGGTATATCTCATATTATAAACTAATTTAAATTCCTTTTGAATTATATCATAGTAAAAAATTAAATTTATGATGTAGTAGGATATGGGGAGATTTTGGGGATATGTAGAATTAACAACAATTTTGGTGAAATTATATTTCATTGTGGAGATATTATAGTAAGTCCTCGATCCTTAGAAGAGGATAGTGGTCATTAACTCTACTATTTTTAAGATCTTGGTAATCAATTTAAAACCTCCATGTGTTATCCTTCTTGGTTCAAACATAAATGGACTACCACAATGCAATGTGTTGAAACTAATATTTCATTTCTCCATGAGTTCATGGATATACAACTTTATTTCCTCATTATTTAGAAATTATTTTCAGTATAATGAAGATTTTGGTAAAGGTAGTTGAGGAATCAAACCAATAGTGTCCTTCAGTACATAATGTGTAGGCATTTTCTTTGGTGACTAAAATATATCTGACTATTTTTAAGACATGAAACTCAAATTTTGGGTCTCTACTACTACTTATGGACAAAATATGATATCTATTGGTTTCCCAATGATTTTATTATATTAATATCTCAGCATCAAAATCTTAAAATTCTTACAATGCTTTGTGTTAATGGGTGATATCTTAAGCGATAGATATGATATGCATTGTCTCTTATCACCAACATCTTTGACAATATTTATATGATTTTAATCATAGACTACATAATGATGGTAAATATATGATTGATAAAGTAAAATATCACATAACTCTAATGGTTATATGTTTCAAAGGACTGTATCCTAAAAGGTTTTTATATTGTAGACCAATTGACACTGCTGAGTCACATTTTTTGAGGATCTTTCATTAAACCATCAAATAAAGTATGGTTTTTGGTGACTATTATTTAGAAGTTTAATATAAGAACCACTTCAAGATATATTATGGTCTTTAGAGTTCATTTTAAATTATGATGTGATTTTTCAATGAAATTGTCAACATTTTAGAATGGAATAATATTTATTCTTCCTTTGTTTCCATAAGGGTAGCATATATGTTTATATTAACCACCATGGTTCTAGGTTTAGATTATGTGATATACATACCTTTATCCAATGATTAGTATTTGTACTTGTTGCCTCATTTTTTTCTTGTATAATCTTTGAAACATGATATTCTTCATTGGAATGACTATTAGAGTTACAAAATTAGCAACACTTTCTAGTCTTGGACTACTTATTATAGTCATTTGGTGATTATTATGTCTTCTAGATAGGGTTCTTAGAATTATTCCTAAGTTTATAAATCTGATTAAAAGATCTAGATTGTTGGTTCATATGAGCTAAAATATTATTTCTTAGTCTTGTCCCTCTCCTTTCATTTAAACCTTCAAACATATTTATAGGGTTAATTAATTGAGGAAATCTATAATATTTTTTTATCTAAATGGATATATTGTCTCAAGTCTAACCTATACTATAAACCAAGGTTTTATTCTAATTCCTAAATCCCATGTTTGGACACTAGTTTATGAAAGGGGTATGTGTATTAGTGAACAAATTTATCTTTTCCTTGGTACAACTGAGATAAATTTATTTATTTGAAAACATATTTTAGAAGAGGATAATAGGTTTATTTGAATGATTCTACAAAACTATTCCATATTTCTTCAAATGTGTCTAAGTTAGCTTCATCTTCACAATTTTAATGTCAAATGCAATATTTTGACCACCATTAATTTAACAGTATATAAAATTTTAGAGAGTGAATGTAGTATATACACATTCAATGAAATGACTATCCATATAATACAAATAGATTATATTAACTCATTCATCTAGTGCATTTGCATATATTTTTCCTTCAAACATATGGATTCCTACATTGAATTGTACCTTGCGTGGTGTTTTACCACATAAACTTCAATGATATGGAGAGGTGTTGGAAGGATTATGTTGATTTAGAAGTAGTTTTAAATTATCAATGATGTTTCATCATGAACATACATGACATTTTTATAAATCTTCTTATTGTTTTTTCAATGAATCTTCTATCATATTATGGAACATTCCTAAAGTTAAAATTTTATGTGCAAGTATCAATCATCACTAATCATTACTTATTAATATATATAATCCTTTCAAAACTTCTCATTCTCATTTTATATTATATTTCAAGTTAGCATAATGGAAAATAGACAAAGTGATTAAAATTGAGTGTCCACATCTCACTTACCACATTCGTTGTAGTAATGTAATGAATCAAAATTACAAGAGTAAAGGACATGAAAATTTAAGTGTTTATATCCACTCCCATATTATGTAAATATTGATAGGTGAAAGTTGTCTCATTGCAAAACTTGTAAAAAGGCCACTAAAATTAATTATTTTCCATATTTGAAAATTTAAATACTTGAAACCTGAAATTTGAAATTTGAAAAGAGAGAAAAGAATGAGTACACCTAAAAAAGTATTTAACCTAATTACCCAATAACTTGAAAAATGTATAAGCATGTTACCCATTATTGAGGTATATGTAAAAGTTTTGAACATATGGATAATTAATACTAGTGAAGTCTCAATTATGATAACTATTGAATGACCTTGAGTTGGAATGATTGTATGCTCTAATTAACATCTAAATATGTAGATTAATTTGAAAATAATTCAAGGGAGGAAATACCAAATGTAGCTTGTTACAGTGGAACCACCAATTTTATCTCATTACTATAGAAAAATTATAGCCACATATGTCAAGTGTCACTATAATCTAACATGACCCACTTGAAAATTTGAGATGAATCACAACACTATATATGGATATAGATTATATTTAAAAAATTGTACCTTAAAAACTTTTAGAATTTTGAAAAGTGAAAATTGAAATTTTATATATATAAACATCAACGTGAATGAATATTGTGCCCACTATATATGGACTGAATTCATATTTAATTCTAATTTAAATTGGAAATATTTAAACTTGTAACTTGTAATTAAAATTGTTTTTATACATGCCCATGCATATGTGTCAAGTGTATGTGAATCTATAATCAGGTAATTTTAAGAATGAGTGCACATGCATGTCATATGCCCCCATAATCTAAAAATTTCTCATCCTATTTTGTTCTTTCAGAAATCTAAAATTTACTCATGAGATCTTATACTCTCCATACAAATAGAGTATGATGTCCCAATTTTGAGAAGAGAGACATAACTTACAAGAGACTAATATCATAATAAATATTTTAGAATATATTAAATATATAACCATGTGAATATTTTAAACATATTACATCATAGTATTTAATATGAAACATGTTTTTTATAAATATAACATTGATGTACATGAAAATCATGTGCATGATATGTATCATGCCATAAGGGTAAATAATAAATAATGTGTGATAGGAATAATGACACTATAATAAGAAGTAATTAAAATGAAAATAATGCCATAAAATGCCACACCATGTTGCATAAAAAGGAATACATAATTTCCAAATTCCACATACAAGGGACATACAAATTTCATATAAACATAAATGGATAATTTCCACACTCAAATCACATGATAATGCCATAAAAGAAAAGATATTTATATGTTTGACACACAAGGACAAGGGCCACACATGATAATCATACAATTTATGACTTATCATGTAGTAAAGTAAGATTTTTGAAAAGAAGCAAATGAAAGGAGAGAAGTTTACATCAATCCTATGTATTAATATCGTTATTAGCAAAAAGTAAAGCCATGTAACAAATGATAAAGTATGAGTGTTTATAAACACACACACGAACACACACACACACACACACACACACACACATAAACATGTTGTAGTGCTAAGTGTTTATAAACACACAAACACACACACACACACGCACACACACACACACAAATATATATATATATATATATATATATATCTCTGTGTGTGTGTGTGTGCGTGTGTGCATGCGTGCGTGCATGTGTGTGTGTGTGTTTATAAATACATATATAAACACTTAGCACTACAACATATTTTAAGTGTTGATAAACACACACACACACACACACACACACACACACACACACACACACACACACACACACATGTTTGTGTGTGTGTGTGTGTGCGCGCGCATGCACGCACGTGCACACACACACACACACACACACACACACACACACACACACACACACACACACACACACACACACACACACACACACACACACACACACACACACACACATGTATGTATGTATGTATATGTGTGTCTATTATATATA
>JARHVA010011112.1:25000-27500 GCA_037957365.1 Torreya grandis
GAATGAAAATTATATGGATAATGTACCTCATAATTATCCTTGGTATCTATTGCTTCAAGATTTAGAAAAGGATATTTATACATTATGATTTTTGAATTGTCATTTACTTGAGGAATAGCTTCTTCAATAGGTGTGATAATGTCAATAATGTTCTTATATATAAAATATTCAATCTTATGGTTAAGATTGAAACATTTATTTTTATAATCTCTAATACATTTATGGTAATCACAATATGTGGTACCATAAAAATAGATAGCAATTTAGAAATGTCTAGTTCAATTGGTGGAGTAAGAGATATGATATTCGTTTGAAGAAACTTAAAAAAAAATACATGAGGAGGTGATATTAACATTAACAATTACATTCTTGGTGGAGGTTGTTGCTTAAGATTTTATGTTGGTTGTGCAATAATCTTAATTGTCATCTTAACTTCTTTTAGTTTTGTTGTATACTATGGCTTACTTTAAAACATAAATTTTGAAGTATAAGGAGCATTTTTTGTATATTTTATATTGTGCAAGGAAGTAATTTAAGCTCACACTCTTTGACTATATGGTGTAGCTTGTTAAAAGATTTGAACTTATCAAACATAATTGCCTCTTAAAGTGGAGATCAAAAACATTAGATGAAAATATCTTAGAGCTCAGTATCATCCATTTTAATTATCCACTTTTATATCATATTACTTTATATTGGAACAGACTCACTTATTGTCTCATTGGGTCCTTATTTGAGATTTACAATTCAAGCATATCATAACTTTTCATTAGTGTTGATATAAAAGTGTGTTAAATGCTAATTTTACAATTCATTTAAATCCCTTAATGATTTAAGAGGAAGATCATAAAACCATCTAAGATCATATTCTTTTATAATTCTTGGAAAGAGCATCATCAATAATTTTTCATCATCTACATAGTCTAGATAAATTGCATAGAATGCATGAAAATGTTATTCATGATCAACTTGACCTTCATATAGAGGAGAATGAGCCATAAATTCAATTCGTAGTGCATAAGATTCAATTTTATGTACTACACAATTATGAAACAATGAACATGTGTCCATGGAGGGTATAACATGAGAAAAAGTTTACTCAAGTTGAGATAGATTAACTTGTGAGATAAGAGATTTGTGTGTGAGAGTAGTATTTGTAAAACCCAATGTAGGAGTATAAATATCTTGAGAAGGTATAGCCATGTATTTCTACTAGAAACCAAGTGATGGTACTATAGAAGTAATTATTTGTGTATAAGTAGGAAAGGATGATATAGTGGAAGTGGAAATATTTGAATCAATAGCCTAGGAACATTTATTCCTTCATATCTATCAACATATAAATGGAATAAATATTTTCTTAATATTTTTTAGTTTTTTCTATAAATTATAATTCATTAGTTTGATTAGATTTTTTTGAACATTGGATTCTATTAGGAGAGCCATATTACACCCTTGATGAGTGTGTGGAGTAAGAAATGGAGGATACCGTGAGGTGGATGATTATGTAAAATATATACCATATGTTTGTTATTGTTCCTAAGTCATTTCATATTTGACAAAATCTTTTTTTTATGGTGCTTGAATTGGATAAGATTAATGACATGAGATAGTGTTGTAGCCATTTTATGTAGGAATATCATGAGTTTGAACATTATTTATTATATATTCCTGATTACTTTGGCATTGAAACACATCTTAAATAATATTTTGAAAATTAATAAAATATGTGGTAATGAATTTCAAAATGATATTTAATATATGAAATTAACATTCATTTATTGATCCTATTATGAATACAATACAAGAACAAATTAAGATATGATGGATGATCTACAAAATATTTTGATTGATTTTATGGTCTCTCAAATATAATTTTTAATTTTTATATTTGTGCTAGCCTCATATTTTATTTTACTAACTATAGAGGCTAAACCATATACATAACTCGCTATCCTATCTCTAAAGGTATAGTGGGAGTAACATTCATGGGATATATGTTCTTCTTAGGTGAACCAATAAATAAATGGATAATAGAGGTTTCATATGGTTTAATAAAGGACCTTAGAAATTTTGAATAAAGCTTTAGTTATGGGGAAAGTAAACTATCTTTTTAGTTTTGTAATATGGATCGAGTAAATGGGCATTACACCTCACACAAGAGTGTCAAAAAAAAATCATTGCTTATCCTCTAAAGACAATCACTAAATAGTTTCAAAACTATTGTAACATAGTTGATAAAAACAAACAAAATTTAAATATAAAATAAAATTAATAATATCATTATGTACATAGATCAACAAAGTTCCACCTGAGGCTAAATGTAAAATGTTTTAGTGTTGTAATGTATCGATTATTACAAGGTAGTTTATTTATTATTAATTTAAATTCAAGATAAAATATTGATTGGATTAATATTTTAAATTTATATCTAAGGTCAAATTTTTTCTATTTAAATTTCATGAATTTATATAAATTTTTATGAAACCCCAAGTGAGAA
>JARHVA010011112.1:30000-82500 GCA_037957365.1 Torreya grandis
TTATATTATGGATTTGAGTTTAAAATTTAATTGTTTTAGTGACTTGAATGTATAATGTTTTAAGGGGACAATGACTAGGTCATAAGATCTTCATTAGTTTTAAATTTCTTTAATCTTGGAATTTAAACGTTTGGGTTTTGAATTCATTTGGAATTAGATCATGATGAACAAAATACCAATGTCAATTTATCAAGTAGTTTTGTAGTCTTTTTGTTTGGTCATTTTATTAATTCAATGAGCTCAGTCAGTCAAACCCTAGCTGAACTCTACCAAAAGTTTTAGTGAAAACCTCTAAATTTCTAGTGGGACTAGATTTTTATTATTATTTTATTTTTCATTTGCATTCTAGGTAAAAATAATGGTGGTTTATTAGGCCACATTATCAGTTGTTCTTAGAAAGAATTTAGGCCACTATGGGATTTAATAGCATTCAATAGAGTTTGTGGGGTCCTACTTGGGTGTAAAGTCAAAAAATAAGTTATTTTTCTCATAGGCCAAAATTATTTCATGAATTATTGGTACGTTCAACAAGTAAGTGGTTTTGTTTTTCTTTCAGATGGAGTAAAATGCAGTAGTTATTGTATGTTATTTAAAAATAGAGTATAAATAAAATAAAAATGAACCATTATATCTTCATGGGGGAGTCTATAAATTTCACAATGAACCCATAATGATATGGTTGATGCATATTTGAATATATTATTGTGAATATAATTTAGAGTTTTTCCTCCTTTGATTCAAAGTATGGTTCAAGTAATCAACCATTTAGTTTGGTTTTTATTGAGTATTATTATAGACTATGTTTGAATGTATTATAAAACTTATTTTTGTTAATCCGAAATCTTAATTGATTTTGTTATGGTTTAATTATATTTTTAAGATAATGGTTTTTAGTTATTTATTTAATATCTACTATTTACCCTATTTTTAGTGATGGGTTATTTAGCATGATTATAACAAACTTTTTTATGATTATATTTTATTGATATCCTTTGGTATATATTTATGAGATGGATGTAGGTGTTATTTTATATTTTATTAGGGTTTTGATAACCCCGTGTTTGATTGAAATGAATTTGTATGGGCATATGCTTTTCATTAAATATTCAAATTAGGTTTATATGTGTTAAAATATTATTACATTTTATCAATGTTTTTATAAAAAAATCTAAGATGGTTCCTTTCTCATTTCCTATGAAATTTTTTATGATCTTATGGTGTCATGACACATTTGGTGTCAATATAAGTCATATTATTTGATGTTTGAATTTGAGGATAATTTTTCATCAAATTAGTAGTTGTGAATATCTTTCATACTATTTAACTATTACATACCTAAATATATATATACATGAATATCAAATTTGAAGTCAATGTATAGAAAAATAATTATTTTATCTAAGGAACTCAAATGGATATTTTCACCTATTGAATGATCATACTAATGTAATCATAAGTAATTTCCTTTCGTTAATTGTCTTTAAGTCAATAAAATGTCATTATTTTAGGTTTTTATTTTTAAAGATCCAAATATATGCTATTGATTAATCCTTATATAAACCTTTCTATTTAACTCCGCATCTAACATCATAATGACATAAGTAGCTAGCTCAAATTGATGGTAATAGACTTTGTGTAACATGTATTTATGAAAAAATGTCAAATAGATTGAATTGTATTGATTTTAGAAATAAATTTGAAGGTTAACTCTTCTTATTCACATAATTATCTAAATCATTGAATGCAAAAGCTTAGCATGATGATTATTATGTCATGAATTGAACTATTTATACTTTATGTTATTGTGAATCTTCTTTATTTTAAGTTGTAAACCTAGTTAGAGTTTTGCTTGCTTACATTGTCATAGTGTAGATATTTTTATGTCAAGTACATGAATTCGATAGAGGATAAAATTTATATTGGTTCTTTTAGTAATTCCATAATTTTACTAATTATGTTTGAGTATATGATTCTATATTTAATACACTGCTACACCCCAAACTACTTATTTATTGGTTAAAGTAACTTCTTAATAGTACTCATAGGAATTTTCTATTATAGTCTAATACATGTGTCTAGTGTAACATAGTTATGGATTTAATCATATTTTTTGAGAATTAATTTCCTTCTGTTAGGATTCAAGCAGTGATGAGGAACTCAATTTTTTTGTAATTTGCATTTTTACATTTTGGTATCATAGCCCAAGTTTTGTGCTCTAAGTAAATTTGAAAAAAAAAAGTTAACTAATTTTACCTACCTAAGTTAAATCACCTTAGGATGGTGACAACTAGATTTGGTGGTTTAGATGATGACAACCCAGAAGTTGATAATCCTAGTAGAGACGAAGGTAGAAGAAGAACTAAGGAAAGAGGTATACCTTATAGAGATTCAAAGATTACTCTAGCTAGAGAATAACCTCATGTTAATAATGTTTGTACTAATGTATGGGATCCTAATATAACTTTTGTTAAAGTGAATCCTACTTCTACTTAGAAATAAGTCCTCAATGGGATATTAACTACTTTAAATGTTTTTTAAAGTAAGTTTGAATCCTATGAGTTTAGGATAAACAATATTGATGGTGATCTATAATAAAAATTACCTTAAATATATTAAGTAAAATTGGGAGAGAACTAAGTGCAATAGCTATCTTTAATAATGGTTGATCTCATCGTTAAAAAAATTAAAAAGCTTCAACCTCCTACATTTTTAGGTGAGGAATTATGTGATGCATCTGATGTATTATTGGTCAACCTAGATAAATAATTTAATATGCATAGTATTCCCTCAAATGTGAAGGCAAGGGTAGATGATTATGATTAGGTTAAGGTTGTAACCCTGTGGTAGAACTATCTTTGAATTTTAGAGGGTTATTAACCTTTGACACTTATTCTAATTTTTTAATATAAATTTGAAATAAGTATCTTAGTACCAATTTTAAAGAGTAAATGATAACAAATTTTCATTTGTTAAGAAAATAAAATATATCTATAATAGAATATGATAATAAATTCTTTAATTTTTTATGTCACGTGAACTATATACATGATGAGAAAACAAAGGAAATAAAATTTAAAATTAGATTAATTGAAATATTTAGGCATGATGTCAATATGACCAACCCAAAATATTTAAATATATCCATTGAATATATTGATAGGGAAGAAGAGAAAGAAATGTTGCAACAAAAAGCAAGATAAGATTATAAACTTAATAGATAGTAATCTAAACATAAAAATATTTACACTTCACCTAAGAATTTTAATAAATTTGATTGATACTACATAATAACTAGGATAATTAGTATTTTTAATATATGTCAATGCTAAAATAAGAAATATAAGTTATAGAATTCTTCAAAAACTCTAAAATTCAATAAAAATTAGAAGTTACCTACCTAGGGGAAAACATTGTGCCTATTTCACCTCAAAAGACTATACTATGATAGGAATATGGTGATAACCACTACCAAAAATACTATCCTAAATTGAAATTAAGGTAGTTATATAACAATGTGATTCATATGCATATGTATAATAGGAATGATAAATTTCATGCCACCCCTATTGAAATTATAGGTAATCTATCTAGTTTTTAATTTTGAGATCATTTTGATTTTAGTGAAACTGATAACTTTATTTACACTAATGTTGTTAATAAATGTAAAATAAATCATATTATTTTAAGAAAAGTATTGGAGGTTAAATTTGGTAGAGGAAAAAATGTACCAATTGTTTAATGCTTAGAGAAAATAGAGCTTAATTTAGGTGTTTTCTCAACTAGAGTAAATATGCTTTTAACACCTTTGTTATCTTATGACCTTAATCTTTGAATGGATTGGATGAAGAAACATAAATTCATTTATATTTTTGGTAATAAAGTGGTTTTATATTGTGATGACTTAGGAAATACTATTAAAATCTAAGGTGTTAGTAAGTTTAAAGTGCAAAATCTATTTTCAGCCATACATCTGAAAAAGGTTGTGTGGAAAAGCTATAAAATTTATGTTGTTCAAATGTAAGAAATAAATTTAGATAGGGAATATAATTATAATTTTACCTTTTTAAATTATTTTTTTAATATTCTCATTGAAAATTCACCTATACTTCCTCCTAGGAGTGATTTTTATTTTTATATTGATGTTAAGCTATGGGATGCTGCTACATTTAAACCTCCATACCATATGAATGTGGATGATTTGTAGTAACCCAATATTAAAATGTAAGAACTATTAGAAAATGGAAGAATTAAACCAAGTGTGTCTCCTTAGTCTTCTCTTATTGTGTTTGTGAAAAAGAAAGATGATACACTTAGTCTATGTCTTCATTATCACATGTTTACAAGGTCACAATCATGAATCATTGTTATTGGAAAAGTATATTGACCAAATTAAGGGAGTAATAGTCTTTTATTAGATAAAATTCAGATCCTATTACCATCACCCAATAATTAAGGATGAATACATATATAATATGTATGTTTGTATTTGTTATGGCCATTATGAGTTCATAGAAATACGTATTAGATTGATAAATACACTTAAAACCTTTATGAATCTTATGAACAATGTATTTAAGAATTATTTAGACAAGTTTATTCTTATTTTCCTTGATGATATATTGATATATTATATTAATGGATTTGAGCATACAAAAATTTGCCTTTATTTTTTCAAATACTAAGGCAACATAATATTTTTATGAAGCTTTCTAAATGTGCATTTTTTCAAACTAAAATATATTATTATGGACATGTTATTTATGAGGATGTAATTAATATGCATCCAATAAAAATAAAATATATTCAAGAGTGGCATGCCCCTACAAATATACATAAATTGCATAGATTTATAGGCTTGCTTGGTTACTATATAAGGTCTTTTGAATTTTTGTCTAGATTGGCTAACTCTATTACTTCTTTGGAATGCAAAGTTAAAAGTTATTTTGGACTTTGTATGTGAAAAATATCTTAAGAGGATTAAAGAGTTGTTAATTATGACACATGTGATTGTTATTTCATATAATAATGGTAATTTTTAAAATATGGTATGATGCCTCTAGGGAGTGGTTTTGTGGTATTATTATGAATGATGGAAATGTTGTGGCATATGAGTAATGTACACTCAATGATCATGAAAATAATTATCCCATGCATGATTTACAGCTTGTTGCTATTAATCATAGTTTAAAATAGTGAAAAAGTGCTTTGATATGTAAGTATTTCAAATTTAAATCTAATCATTATAGCCTAGAATGTTTGTTCACAAATGATGATCTTAATGCTCACCAGTGTATATGCTTAAAATTTGTGAGTAGTTTTGATATGTACATTAAGTATGTTAAAAGTAAAGAGAATTGTGTTGTTCATGCTCTCAACTACCACACATATCTTAGTGCATTTTTTATTTTATAAGCTAACATTAGAATTATTATTTTGAAACAACAAGTTATTAATGAAGTCTACCATGAATTAAGTGTAGGTTTGGATGATGATCCTATATAAAATATTTATTTTATTAAAAGTGATGGCTTGTTAATGTATTAAAAAAAATATTTTAGCCCAAGTTAGGTGACTTGTGGTATATTTTATTGAATGACATTCATATAGCACCTCATTTTATCCTATAGGAGTCACAAAGATGACACGTTAGCTAAAAATGTATTATTTTTAGCCTAAATTAAAGAATGATGTTGCTGATTTTGTGTAAAAATGTTTTAAATGTTAGGAGGTAAAATCTTAACATTGTCATCCATGTGGTTTGAGTTATCCACATGAAATTATAAAAGATAAGTGGATTTTTATTTTACTTTTTTCACTACTATTTTATCAAAGTAACATAGTAAGAATGACACTATTTTGGTTGTAATTTATATTTTTACAAGGCTTAGCCATTTTATTGTTGGAAATATGAGTGGTGATGCCTATGTGTTTGTGGAACACTTTGTGAAATAAGTAGTTTGGCATCATGGCATGTATAAATTTGTTATCTTTAATAGTGATAATTAATTTAATTCAATATTTTGAGAAACCTTAACCACAACATTTGGAACACATTTAAATTTCAGCTCTTCATATCACCTCAAAAAAGATAGTCAACCAAATAGGCTTAACAAAGTGCTTGATGATATACTAAGAATGTAGGTTATGGATAAGAAAAATAAGTGGGAATATTAACTACATTTATTTGAATTTGATTATAATAGTTCATATCATTCAATGATTAAATTGGTTCTATTTTATTATCTTTATAGATGTAAATGTAAAATTCCTCTTATCTAGGACTGCATAGAAAATAGATTCATTATTATCCCTGATATTTCTAAAGAATATGATCTATAAATGGCTATAATTTTTTAAAATATGAATGTTTCTTCAAATACACAAAATAGATATGCAAATTTAAAGAGGACTCATGATTTTAATTCTTGTGAAAAAAGTATTTCTACATGTTAAACCATAGAAAAGTTGTATTAAATTTAGAAAAAATTCTTAATTGGCTCCTATATTTTTGGGACTATTTGACATTCTAGAAAAAAAAATAGCCTTATTTCTTACCAATTAGACCTTCTACCATCTCTATCCAGGATTGATGATGTTTGTCATATTGCTTTATTAGGAAATTATGTATTTGATCTTTATCATATTTTGGATTAGAAAATTTTCATGGTTTAAAAGAGGAAAATATGAAATAAGAACTAGTGAAGATCCAAGAACATTATACAACAAAATTATAAAATAGATAAATTTATCAAATCTTGGTTCAATGGGTTCCATTATCTAAGCATAATGTTACTTTGAAGGATGAACATCTTTTTAGGAAGCATTATTCATGATTATTTTAGTTGTCAAGATAACTTATTTTTAAGTGGGGGAGGATGTCATGACTTCACTTTATGTGCTCTATTTTATGTCCATAACACTGTTGGTTACACTCTTATTAGTTGTGTTAGTAGTTATTGAACTATTATTTGGGTGTTATTGAAATTTTATTATTAAGGTATTATGATGATAAGTTGTGTAATATAAATATTTATGTTGTCACATGTATGATTAAATTCAATTCATTATAGAATTGGTTCATTTAAAGTCAATTTAAAAATTACATATCATTTTTTACATTGGTTTTCCATTCAGATATTGTTGACAAATCATTGTGATTATTTTACGAATAAGAAAAAAAAATGAACTAGGTTGGATTTGGTGCTCCACAATAGAGGGTAAAATAATGGGAGACATTGAGTTATTTATATTTTTAGATGTGGGATTCTTACCATTATTTTGATTAGGTCCTTCTTGATTTTTTATTTCCTTACTCAGTTGGTTGATGAACAAAGTCATTCTATATTAGACTTTGACAATTTTCTTGTTTCTTGATATGAATTTCTTGTTATCCATTGTGTAACAAATTATATGTTTTTCTTTTAGTATTCAAAGAAACAAATATTTATATAAAATTTTTAGAAGGTTAAGAGACGACATCAATCTTGAAATATAGTCTATGCTTTGAACCTATGCATTATATTTAAGTAGATGGTTTGATATGGATTTGTTTATTAAGGATTTCACTTGGTAATTTGATTATTCTAGTGACTTGAATGTGAAATGCTTAAAGGGGACCATAATTAGGTCAAAGGGTTTTCATTATGTTTGATTTTTTTTTAATCTTAGCATTTTAAATTTTTTGTTTAGATGTCATTAAAATATTGATCATGATAACCCAAATCTAAAGGTTTACTTGTAAACTAGTTTTGAAGTATTATTGTTTGGTAATTATTTTTATTCAACAAGGTTAGGTGGCCAAATCTAGAGAATATCTACCAAATTGTCTTGGTGAATACCATTGAAGGTCTAATAGGACTATTTTTTTTATTGATAGTCTATTTTTTAGTTTCATTATGGGTAGAAATGATGGTAGTTTGTGTATGCAATGGGAAATGTATCAAATATACAAATCAATCCTAGATCAGAGAAGACAAATCCTACTTACACTTCTAATTGGTGATATATTAAATAATTAGGGTCATGACCAATATATAACTACTAGACATAGATAAAATATATCTCACCATAAATAATATCACTAGGGAGGGTTCCAAAGGCTCTAGTCTATCAAAACTTGGTAATAACCCAAATTATGTCCTATGTTTTCATATTGACTAAAATAATAAGTAAATTAAAGTCTAATCTAATGCATATCAAATCCTATTGCATAAAAAGGGGGTAATAAATATGAAATTTAAACATGAATAGAAAACATATACTCACATAAATGTATACATATTCTAATGCATGGGAAAAAAGTACAAATGCATATCTATCTATTGTTATAAAGGAAGAACAAAGTTAAGAATACTTACATTTTAAAATGAACCTACTGAGCCTTAATATATTACTTGGGAAAGGTGCTTTGTAAGAGGTTGTTTTGATATGTAAATATGACAATAATAAATCAATTCGAGGATACACAACCTATTAATGCATTAAAAAGACTTCTCCAAAAGATAAGATCCATATATACAAATAAATTATGAAACCATAAGATTGATCTTCAAGTAGAATGTGATGGAAATATTATCATTGATGTCAAAGGTCTAATAGTATTAGTGACATAGGCCCCATAGCATTTAATGTATAAAGGTTTTTATAATGTTCATATCTTGGCTAAATTGTGTTAATATTAATTAAATATTAATGGATATATTTTAAGTTGCATAAATATAAAAGAGGGTCCATGAGAAATTCAAAGTGTCATCAAGTCAAGATAAAAGAGGGAAAGTGCACATTTTCCCTTTATGTGTCACCTTGAAGAATTCAAAGAGTCATTAGATAAAGATAAAAGAGCGGAAGGATGCATTTTATCATGAAGGGTCACCATGTGACTTTTAAAATAAAATAATTTGAAGGTTCATGTAAGTTTGACACCATTTTCCATGTGGATTAAAGGGTCACAAAGGGTGAATGCCAAAGATCATTTGGAAAGATATAAAAGGAGGCTTGGGAATCCATTTTAAATATGCAAGAGTGTGCATGGTTTTTAATTATTTTTATATAAGAGAATAGGAGAGAATAGAAATAGATATGTTATAGTTATATAATTTATTGAGAAAGAAACATTGATAGATAATTGTATTTTATACAAAAGAGGGGTTGGCTCTCTTGTGGGTTGGTGATCACAAATCTTTACAAGGGGTTGGTGCTTCTGTGGGTTGGTGCTCACCAATCATTTCTATGTTGGTTCTCAGTAAAGGAGTTGGTCCTCATACATGTTGGTGCCTTCAAACTTTATAACATTGATTTGGTGCTCATTTATATACTTGAGATAGTTATCCATGGATTTTACCACTTTTGGTTTCCACGTAAAACTCTGGTGTCTCTCTCTCTCTTATGTGGTGCATGTTATTGTTTTAGTTTATATTATATATCTTGAATGTATGATTAAGTGGTTAAATAAAATGAGTTTGATTAAGTAAAATATTTAAAATATATATGATATACTAATTCACCCCTCATCTCAGAATATTCTTTGCTTAATAATTGGTATCAGAGTAGGTTCCTTTAGAAAGAGTTGAACAACTTGAAGTTAGATCAGGTAAATCATGATGACTGGAGCACATGAAGGTTTTTATACAAATAAAGCACCTTTGTTTTATGAGACAAATTATGCCTTTTAGATTATAAGTATGACGACTTCATGGTCCTTGGATTCGACATTTGGCAAGTAGTGATAGATGAATACCAAGAGCCATAAACACTTGTAATTACTCTCATAGATAAGAAGGCAAGTGAAAATAATTCTAAATCTACTCATGAGAATTTGGTAAATCTCAAGAATATTTCAAAAGGTGATGTAAATGTTTAATAATCTAAGCTCCAAGATTTTAGAAGACATTTTAAGAGTTTTAAAATGGAAGAGGAAGAAAATATAGTTAGTTTTCTTTTACAAGTTGATCAAATAGTAAATCAAATTTAAAGCCTTGGAGAAAAATTAGAAGAGTCAATGGTGGTACAAAATGTTCTGAGTTCTCTACCTTTGAGATATGATGCAAAGGTATTTGTAATAGAGGAAATGAAGGATCTATCCAAGTTAAATATGGATGAACTACATGGTATTCTTATAGCATATGAGATGTAGACTGAACAAGAGAAACATTCAAATAGGGAAGCTTCTTTTAAAACATCTAAGAAAGATAAGGCTAAGATAAAAGAATCAAGTAATAGCTCTAATGATGAAGAAGATGACATAGAAGCCCTATTCATCTACAAACATAAAAAGGAAATAGGTAAATATCAAGGAAAGTTATCATTTAGATATATTAAATGTGGTAAGATTGGACATTTCTTAGCTAAGTGCCTAGATAATGACAATGAAGAAGGAAAGTCAACACACAAGAAAATTTTCAAAGGTAAATATAAGAAGATATTTGATAAGTAGAGTCTATATTCTAAAAATCTTAGGCCAGTCAAAGGCAGTGGAGTCAGTGACTCGGATGAAGAAGAGATTATATTCATGACCATACATGAAGATGCCTCTGCAAGTAAAATTATAGATGATCAAGAAGAATAAAACAATTAAATTTGGGATGAAGCCAAGGTGAATATATAAGGAGAACTTATATATGCCTTAGAATAATTAAAATATCTTTTGAGGATGAATTTAAGATTGAAGCTCCAGATTGAGTAAAATGAAAAGGAGTAAAAATAATAATTGAAGATATACAAGCACAAATTTAAGAATCCAAAAGAACTAAAGAAAATCTAACAACACAATTGAAAATATTAAGTAATGTGAAAGGTATGTTTTTGAAATTTCATCTTTAAAAGAAGATATCAAGAAAAAAAAAGTAGCAAATAATAAAGCAACCAATGATTCAAAATTTGAGAATAACACTAACATTTTGAATAGGATACCAAAAAGTCAATAATTAATATTAGATAAGATAGGTATCAGATTTGAAAAATAAAAGATCTATGATGAAGCCCTTATAAAAGAGGAAATAATAAAGGAAGAAGTTAAGATTGTAGAGGTTATGTCAAATAAAGAAGGCTAGAAGGAACAAAGGTACAAAATACCACCAGGTCAAATATGCACAAACCAAAACATGTTTTATTTTCATGGTTATTATTTTTATTGTAATGGTTATGGTCATAAGAAAATAGACTATCAAAAAAGGTCTAAACAATTTAATACATAAGGAGAAGGAAACTCATGTCGAGTCAAGCAAAAGCCACAACTTTTTTTCTCCTCTATCAGGGCTTAATGAAGAAGCCATAGTATGTTACAAGTGCAATAATTTTGGACACATAGCCTGAAATTGTAAAATCATGTTCAACTCAGTCAATAAGGATCAAGGTTTCAAAGATCCATTTATAAAGATGAGAGTTTAGATAGAGTCATGGTAGAAGAAACAACCTAAAGAGTCCATGTTAATCCAAACAACTTTGTATGCAAGGAATTAAGAACATCCATGCTTCATTCACAATAGATGTTCGAGGCACATGATAGGAGACAAGAAAAATTTAATAACTCTAAAAAATATCAATGGTGGTATAGTGAAATTTATAGACAATACCACTACCAGGATAGTTAAAAAAGGTACATGAAGTTTGGATAATGGTAGAATTAAGACTGAGAATGTTTTATATGTAAAAGGCCTTAAGCATAATCTATTAGGTGTAATTTAAATGTGTGATCAAGGACACACATTAAATTTGTATGAAGAAGGCTATGAAATTAGAGGAAAATATTTAGATGTATTGATTGTAGATGCTTGAAGGATAAGAAATAATTTATATATGTTATCAGATATCAAAGGTCAAAAATATTATTTGAGTCAAGTTGAGGAAAGGTTATTGTGGAATAGGAGAATGGGAAACATAAATCTCTACAATCTTATCAACATCATTAAGAAGCAATCAATTATAAATATTCCAAAGATTACAAAGTCCCCCAACACGCTTTGTGAACCATGTCAGCATGAGAAGCAGGATAGAAGATCATTAAAGACAAAATAATACTCGGCTAATCAGATGTTATAGCTTGTTCACATTGATTTGTGTGGACTTACCATAAATTATATTACTTAAGGTGAGAAATACCTCATGTTGCTTATTTATGATTTTGCACGTATGACTTGGGTGATGTTTTTGAAGAAAAAATCAAAAGCTTTCAGTGAGTTCAAAGCATCAAGGCTTTAGCTGAGAATGAATTTGGTTTGAATATTAAGTGCCTAAGATCAGATTAAGGAGGATAATTTATGTTAGATATGTTTAGTGAGTATTATGAAGACTATTGGATAAAGAAACATTATTCAGTAGCTAGAACTCCATAGCAAAATGGAGTAGTTGAGCAAAAATATATAATAGTTTAGGAGATGATGAGGACAATGCTAAATGAATCCAAGATACCAGATAAATATTGAAGAGAGGCAGTAGGCATAATATTTTATATCTAGAATAAAGCATTCTTGAGATTCAATAGTAAGAAGACTCCCTATAAGTTATGGAAAAACACATGAGCTATTGTTGATTATTTTAGAGTTTTTTCTAGAAGATGCTTCATAAAGAGAACCGATAAAAAATTTGGTAAGTTTGAATCTAAAGTAGATGAAGTCATATTTTTTGGATACTCTAGCAAAAGTAAATCTTATAAATATCATAACAAAAGAACTAATAAGATAGTTGAAAGTGCAATTGTCAAGATAGATGAAGATGTAGCACAAAGAGCCAATGATCTAGTAGACATTCCTAAAATTATTGAAAAAGAATATTTTGAAGAATCAAATGAATATGAGGAGTAAAAGAACACCAAAACCCCATCCATATATGTCCAAATAAATCATAATGATATTGACATCATCAAGAACATAAATGAAGGAGTTTGTATGATAAAAATGATGGTAAGTGAATATGAGCAAGTTAAATTTCCTTTGTTATCCAAAATTCAAACTAGAACATTCTAAAAATATATACATGATGAGCATTAGGTTAAAGCAATGGATGAATAATTAAATTATATATAAAATAAGGATACTTGGGAGCTAGTGCCTAAACCAAAAAATCAAAATGTGATAGGAATAAAATGGGTATAAAGAAATAAGTTAAATGAATATGGTAAGTTGCCAATAATAAATATAGGTTAATATGTAAAGGATATGCTCAGATTGAGGGTATATATTTTGAAGAAACATTTGTAGTAGTGGTGAGGCTAGAGGTTACTAGGTTATTTCTTGAATATGCAATGTTTAAAAATTTCAAAGTGTTTTAGATGGATGTTATGTCTACTTTCCTAAATGGAAATCTAGAAGAGGAGGTCTACATTAATTATCCCAAGGGATTTCTTCTCTCAAATGATAGAAGATATGTGTGTAGATTGTTAAGAAAGCACTCTATGTATTGAAACAAGATTCAAGAGATTGGTGTGAAAGGCTTGATAAGTGTGTATAAGATTAAGGCTTCAAGAGAGGTTTTGCTAATATAAATCTCTACATCAAAATAAAAGGTGAGCACTAGTTGATTCTTGACGTATATGTTGATGACATAATATTTGGAGGTAACAATGAAAATATGACAAAATATTTTTTTGTAATATGCAAAACGAATTTGAGATTTCTATGCTTGGAGAATATTTATTTCTCTTAAGGTTGTAAATATTTTAGTCAAATAAAGGAATTTTCATATCTCAAAGTAAATATGCCAAGGAGATGTTGAAAAAATTTGGTTTTGACGAATGTGAACTAGTTGGCACACTAATGGGTATAAGGAACAAGGTGAGTAAGGATGAATATTCACCTGATGTAGATCAATCTTTGTATAGATTGATGATTTGTTGTCTTTTATATTTGACAACATTGAGGCCAGACATTATGCATGTAGTAGGCATGGTTGTGAGATATTAGGCAGCCCTGAAGGAGAGTCATGTTTAATTGGTGAAGAGAATATTAAAATATGTCAAGGGGATATTGTATTATGGATTATGGTATCCCATAGGTAGATATTTCACTTTGGTTACTCATATAGATTCAGATTGGGTAGGTTTTTTATATAAAAGGAAGAGTATAAGTGGAGGATCTTTCTTCTTTGGTGATAACTTAGTATCAGTTTATACATCTGAAGAAAAATATATTGTAGTAGTGTTATGTTGTACTCAAGTGCTTTGGATGAAGAAAACTTTATAAGATATAAAGGTAAAATATGATAAACATATCTCTACTTTTTGCAACAACACAAGTGCTATTAATATTTATAACAATCCAGTGATGCATTCAAGTAAAAAACATATTTGTATCAGATATCACTACTTGAGAGAGAAGGTTGTAGATCAATATGTTAATTTAGAATATATTATTACTAAAGAGTAGTTTATAGATATTTTTACAAAGGTACTACCAAAGGACACATTCAATTATCTACAAGAGAAGTTGGGAGTAATTTCTTTTATTTCTTACCATTAAGGACTAGCATTAGTTGAGGGGGAACTAAGTGTTAGATCTTGGATAGACCCTTTGACATTGATGGCAAAGGGGGATAAGTATAGGATAAGTATAATATAGGTTTCAAGATGTGGTAGTTTTAGTTTGAGGTTTTCATTAATGACAAAGGGGGATATTATTATAAATATTATCATTGATGTCAAAGGTCTAATAGTATTGGTGGCATATGTCTCATAACATTTAATGTCTAAATGTCATTTTAATGTTCATATCTTGGATAAAGTGTGTTAATATTAATTAATTATTAACAGATATATTTTTGGTTGCATAAAGACAAAAGAGGGCCCATGAGGAAGTCAAAGAGTCACCATGTAAAGACAAAAGAGTGAAAGGGTGCATTTACCCATGAAGGGTCACCTTGAGGAATTTGAAGAGTCATTAGATAAAGACAAAATAGGTAAATGATAAATTTTCTCATAAAAGGTCACCATGTGACATTTTAACTGAAATAATTTGAAGGGTCATTCAATTTTGGCACCATTTTCCATGTCGATTTAAGGGTCAAAAAGGGTGAATGCCAAATGTCATTTGGAAAACTATAAAAAGAGGTTTTGGAAGCCATTTAAATATGCAAGAGTGTGCATAGTTTGTAATTGTTTTTATATAAGATAAAAGGATATAATAGAAAGATATATATTAGATTTCTATCATTTGTTGATAAAGCAACATTGATAGATAGTTATGTTTTATACACAAGAGGTGTTGGTGCTCCTATGGGTTGGTGCTCCCAAATCACTACAAGAGGTTAGTTCTCCTATGGGTTGGTGCTCATAAATCATTTTTGTGTTGGTACTCCTACATGTTGATGCATAAAAACTTTGTAAAATCAATTTGGTGCTCATTTACATACTTGAGATAGTTCTCAATGATTTTTTTCACTTTGGGTTTCCATATAAAAATCTACTCTCTCTCTCTCATGTCATTTGGAAAACTATAAAAAGAGGTGTTGGAAGCCATTTTAAATATGCAATAGTGTGCATAGTTTTTAATTGTTTTTATATAAGATAAAATGATATAATAGAAAGAGATATATTAGATTTCTATCATTTGCTGATAAAGCAACATTGACAGATAGTTATGTTTTATACACAAGAGGTGTTGGTGCTCCTATGGGTTGGTGCTCCCAAATCACTACAAGGGGTTACTTCTCCTATGGGTTGGTGCTCATAAATCATTTTTGTGTTGGTACTCCTACATGTTGATGCATAAAAACTTTGTAAAATTAGTTTGGTGCTCATTTACATAATTGAGATAGTTTTCAATGATTTTTTGCACTTTGGGTTTCCATATAAAAATCTACTCTCTCTCTCTCTCTCTCTCTCTCTCTCTCTCTCTCTCTCTCTCTCTCTCTCTCTCTCTCTCTCTCTCTCTCTCTCTCTCTCTCTCTCGTGTGGTGCAATTTATTGTATCTATTTTTATTTCAGATCATGAATGTATGATTAAGTGATTAAAGAAAATTAATTTGATTAAGTAAAAGATTTAAAAGACATATTATATACTTATTCATCCCCCCTCTCAGTATATCCCATGTTTATAGCAATGATAGATAGTCAAATGTCTAATATATCTTACTTCTTCTTCTCTTCATAATAAATGATGGAAATAGATATGTTTATATAGATGGATCTAACCCTAAACCCTTACAAAACATTAGGATGAAAACTTTGTCATGGTCAACCATGTATCATAATAAAAAACATAAACTAGTTTATGGAATAGGTCTTCCATGGGCCAACCTAGTCCCTAATAAGTTTTGTCAATAAGAATAAAAGGTTGATGTGATTGACTATGTCATGTAAACTATAAAAAAGGGGATTATGTTATTGAAAGGACTAATAAAGATGGAAACATATTAGAGGAAGGTGAAAATATGAGGTAAATATTAGGGGTGTAATTTAAAAAATAAGTGTGTAGATAACAAGTGTAAAAAGGGACAACAATCATGTGATGTACTAATGGTCTACCCATCCCTTTCTTGGTGTACCCCTTAAGGCATGCACTCAGGTATATTGAGACTTGATAGTTTCTTGCAAGATAGAAAGCATCAGTAATTGATAAATTTTGAGAACATTTATGTATACATATGCTTGAATTCAATCTCATCATGTGTTACATAGGTTCAACATGAGATGGTGGTTCAGGAAAAAAGCATAGAGACACAACATGCTAAAGTTGAATAAAGTGTAGTATGTAGAAAATAAGATAAATTAAAGAGAAAATTTGAAAAACACATACCCTTATTTACCTTATTGTTATAGATAAAGAAGGAGATATGATAAATGTGAAGGTGTCCTATATGAGTAACATGAGGTGAACATGTAGAGATTAGACCAAAAGGGAGACAAATATTTTTTTTTACAACATAGACATATGATAGTTTAAACTATTATCTATGGCACAAGTATTCTAGAAAATTTTATGGTTTTGAAGAAAGAGTTAGTATAGAAAAATTTATGAGAAAAATAATAAATATAATGGTAAATTTTTTAAAGATAAATAATTTTTAAATATTAAATACAAATAGGGTGTAAAAGAATTAATTTGGTATTATTTACTATTCTTAGAAACATAGATCTTTGATAGATCTAGTGAGAGACCCAAAGAGCTAGGATGGTGAGGAGATGGCATCTAAGATGGGGAGGTCACATAGAGGCCATAATGAGTGCAAAACATGTTAGTAACTAAAAATTTCAATTTTTTTAGTATTTTTATTTGAAATTGAGTGATTTATATAAATCTCATAGTTAGGAAAAATCTTGATACCATAACATACCCTAAGAAATTTATAGGGGTATTAGGGGTCAAATGGAGTATTGGGTAGGAAAACCTCAGACCAATAACTTCACATGGTATTTATGAAAATTATTCAAAAATTAATCACAATAAAATAACAAGGTTGATTGAGTCAACTTAGTTTGTATAAGAGAAGAAAGACTGGTGGGTCAACTTAGTATTAAGTGGCCGACTTACGTGAGTTAAATACAAAACTTAGTGGGTTGAGTTAGTTTGTTAGTAAGTGGCCAACTTAGAACTGAAATGACCATTTTTTTTGAAATTATGATATAATTGAATTAGTGTCCCTCACAAAGGATAGCTTTAATTTAGTTTGTAATAGATCAATCCTATAGAAAATGAGGAAACTAAATCAAACTAGTTATTTTTTTATGAAATTTTTAAGAATGTATTTTCCTTATGAATGATATGGAGGTATAATACAACCTTTGTTATATGATATTTTGGAAAGGCATTAGAGATTTTGATAATTGATTGATACTTCATGGTTACCTAATTTATTGGAGTGGTTGATAGATGTGGATAGGGAGATTGGTTGCATTGGTCCTAGGAGGTATCATGGATGTGAGATACATCCCACTAAGTGTTGATCTCATTATCATGTTATTTGGAGCATGGGAATGGTTGTCCAACAATTTTTGATGGGCGGTGGATGGGGATACCATATAGGTAGGTGTCACACTAGAGGATGTCCATTCATTTATTTGATTGTCTATAAGAGCGACACTAGTGATCACAGAGACACTGGATGATCTGAAGGAGAGATGATGAGTAGCTAGATAAGCAACATGCTTAGATAAGATCTACCTAGGATTGAGGGTGATTATAAATATATAATTATATATATATATATATATATATATATATATATATATATATATATATATATATATATATATATATATATATATATATATATATATATATAAAACATAAGTTTTATATATATGGAAGGATATGATTAGACTTGTGATAACACATGTAATATGTCACAAGTTGGATGGAATGGTACCACTGTACATGATAGCCTTATGCGAGTTAATTTTAGATCATGGGGTAGTTTACAATTTTAAGTATATCAAATGGGTCTATATAATTCATGATATTGATGTGATATTATCCAAAGGGATCCTAAGTTCATGGATATATAAGAGGTTAATGATGTATTATCCAACTAGGTTACCCCACATGGTTGATGATAAGATACCTGAAATTTATAGATAGAGATAGGACTAGGTAGTGAGGGTCATGACCCATGTACCAACACTATAGATAATCACATGAGAGATCATGTGTCATATCTACATATGCATTATTATTATTTGGCCTAGTTGGATGACCATGGTGATAGTGATAGATCGAGTGTAGATCAAGGGTCATTATATCTAGTGGCAAGAACCATAACTAGTTACATACTTTCTAGAATAGTATGGACTCCTACGCTTAGTGACACTTATAATAATTCTTACATTTTGGGCATGGAATGAAAGAGATTATAGGGGGATAATAGGAGGAGGAGCACCAATCAAGAGGTCAAATATAAGGCTATTTTATGTGAGAACATGGACTAGTTGATCATGATAATCGATAGTTAGAGGAAGAGAGGGAATAGATGTGTATGCATAGGTGCATCAAGTACCACAACAAATAATATAGTATAAGGATTATCAACCACCTAAAGTAAACCACTGATGGAGATGCCATAAATGGGATTAATCATAGAGGGTGGTTATACAAGATGATCTAATAGTTGTCCTAGTGCAAAATTTGGTCTTTAGAGGTAGTATTGAGGAGAGGCCCAAGGCATACATATGTGATGAATCTATATTTTTATTTGATAGGGATACATCCCATGGATGAGGTTATTGGGTATGACCCAATCAATATACCATGATTGATGGATGAGGAGATGGGGAGATGATGGTTGTTAACAATAAGATAACTAAGAAATGTTGTAATTTTTAGTCTTTGAGATAGAATACTAATTGTATATGATTGTAGGTAGATATATTTTGTGATGTATGCTATAATATATATCTAGGTATTGGTTTTGTATACCTTTTTATAGAGGAGATTATATGGGGATACTTAGTCATAGATGCACACCATGACATTTTAGATGGAGTTCTATAACTATACAACCCCACCATGTTGGATTATCCTATGGTACCATCTACTCCAACTCAAGTGGGCTAGCTTAAAATTATCATAGAGACCAAAATATATCTATAGACATGTGAGGATGGATTTAATCCATTTATAAGGGTGAAATAAAGAGTCATAGACCTATCTCAAGAGAGAGCTACACATATGGCTACCATGATCTAGATAGGATAAGTATAAGCCTAGGCGGCCAACCTATAAGGACAGATAGTAGGGTTGAGATCCCAGAAAGCCTCATTATAGATTACTATCTAGAGAGTATATTCTAAGGCATATGGTGTGGCTAGGCTATGAGATAGGCATGATAGAGCCTAGCCATATATCTAGAGCAATGTATTTTTGTATTTTGTATAAATGCACATGATATATAAAGATATTAGTTTTAATAGTTGGGTTTTCATCTCATGAGTTATATTTTGGTTGTGATTGTGGATGCATGGATATATTTATTTCTATCATATATTTTTTTATTTTGTTGTATAAGCTATATGAAATATATGTTGTGTGTGTTGTTTTATAGAATTATGTAGTACACATGCATAGTCAAAAAGAAACAAGCAAAAAGGACTTGTAAAAGTATAAATATCATAAAAAATTGTACTACAAACTATTTCACAATGGAAAATTTATAAGAATAAAATTTGATAAAGTATAATAAACCAACATGTCATAAAGAAGAGGATAAAATGTTTTTGAACCATAAAAAGGATTGGCACCAAATAAAAATAAATAAATTCACACTATATGGGAAGTATGAAAATAATGTAATAAAATAGAAAGCATGTGAAATGTCAATCATATAAAAATGAATCAATTAAGTGAATAATTCATACTAAATCACATAGGGAAATATAAAAAACCAAAAAATATTTGTTAAAATGGTCTTAAATTAATCACACTAATTCATGTTGGAAAGTATGAAAAACACAAGAAGAATGATTAGATTCTTATGTGCAATTGAGATAATACAAAGGTAAAAGTGAAATATTAATGAATTCATCATAAAACATACTAAATCAAGATAGAAAACATGTCAAATATTTGTAACTAATAATCAATCACATCTTATCTCCAATTTGACTCATGTAATTTTGTTGTGACTTGGGTATTAGAATTTTTTTTGGGGAAGGCCATGTTCTATCCATGGTCTTACACTGCAACTCACAAATGGAAAACTAATGGGGTTTGAAAAAAAGGTATACTATGGTAAAACTAGATGTTTGGATTGGTCATGTGAAAATTTGGTAATTTGTGAGGAAGGACTAGTCCTAGCTAAGATCTTACACTGCAACTCACAAAATGGAATCCTTAAGGGAGTGATTAGTGAAAAAAATAATATTTCTCAAGGGAAACTACTAAAATTATAGGGAATTAAAGAAGGAATGTAAGAATCAGAATGTAGGCATGTTATAATAATAGCTTAGGAGACATGATTCATACTATAGGACATAGAGATACACTAAGTGAATAGTCACCATCAATGTGCAAATGACACCTATTCACTGCAGACATAAAGTCATCTAGGAAAATAAGCATGGTACTAAGATAAAATCCTATCTATTATTTTGAATAAGAAAATTAAAATGGACCTATCTTCCCACAATGTGTTCCCCATTATTCGAGACCCCTTATAGAGTTGTCAATGTAATGTAAATATTGGGTACTTGCGTGAGAAAGTAGGTAGAACTAAAAGAGTTTTTTATTCTCCTTTTCCAATCTAGTGGCCTACTACACCCCAATGGAATTTGAATGTATTATGAGTCCAACTGTGGATTTTGATATTATATTAAAAAAATTATATGATCTTAGAATCATGTCTTTGAGTGTGATTTAACTTTTGAAAATATTAAATGTTTCCTTTATAGATCATTGCCTTTTGATAAATAATTTGGATTTTAAATTTTTATGGATTTTAATATTCCTCCTCTATATAGATTTGGAATGACCAATCATGACAGATAAAGTGATACAAAAGAATGAAATTTTGATCTTAGGTTAAAAGAAGATAAGTATATAAGGACATGATTGACTAGAACACTTAGGCTAAACTATGAACTAACATTTTATCTCATGTATAAAACATGTTTATGCTTTATTTGTGAAAGGAAATAAGGGAAATAAGGGGATATCCAAAGTGGAATGGTAAAAATACATTATAATGAGATGAATTTTGTATTGACTGATCATTAATAAATAATGAATGACTAGAGGGAGAAAATTTTATACAACCAAGTCACAATAAAAATTATCCATGTTGATAGAGATAAGATAAAAAATAATCATGACAAAGTGAATAAGATAGCCATAGAAAATGAACTCATGAAGAAAAAGTATGAAATCAGGAAAAATAATTCATAATAGAACATAAGGAAACTAATGACATCATAAGTAATATTTAGTGTGAAACAAAAGTCATCATGTAAGATAGATAAGAAATTTACACAATGTCAAAATGTTATAAGATAAATAAATGTAAATTTCAAGTAAACATGAAATATAAATAAAGAAAAAAATTAAAGAACACCATGCTTGTGTTCATAGATACTTATATATTTATCTACATTCATTATCCATAACATTTGATAAGTCTTTACGAAGCTAAACTCATACTAAAAAAGTCTCATCAATCTTTAGGGAGAGTTGAGAAAATAATTTACATCAAATATCCTCAACTAAAAATGTAACAATCCCTGAAGGATCATGTTGATGAGAGATATCACATAGGGGATGCTTAGGAGAATGAATGAGAGTGGAATATATATAAGGTGAAGGGGTCATCTGTGTGAAAAGTGACACAAGTGAAGGTGTCACTAGTGAAGAAGGGGAAAAAGGGAAGGAGGATCCATGGGTAAAGGAATCACATGTGGAGAAACTATAAGTAGAGAAGGGACTAGAGCTGGAGGATCCATGAGGGAAGAATGTGTAGCCTTCTTTTGAGGGCAACATATGGGAAGAAGGGTATCATGTGTAGAAATGGTCATGAGGTGATCCTTGAGATGATACTAAAGGATGTGGCAATGATTAGTGTGATGAGTACCACATTAGTGCCAGAGACAATATACCTATCCATATTTGGAAATATATTTAGGTGATAATTTCATGAGTGGTATAGCCTTGTTTATGGCTTGAAGAGTGGTGGGATACAAAGTGTCAACCTATTGTTGAAGCTTGAAATAATGTGTGGATGAATTATTATCTATGTCATAAAATCAGCATATACACTTGTTAGTAGACTTTTTAGGTGTACTAATGGAGGGAGTAGAGATGAAAGTTGAGGAAAGTTGTTGTAATGAATAGTCTCTAGTCCAGTGACTAATAGCTTAATAATCTTATGAGGTTATTTAGAAACTAGAGGTGTGCACACCATATCTAAACTATGACCAAGAGCAAGAATTCAAAAATTAGGAATTATATGGGATGGAATGATAGAATACACACACACACACACACACACACACACACACACACATATATATGTATGTATATATGTGTGTATATATATATATATATATATGTATGTATGTATGTATGTATATGTATATGTATATATATATATATATATATATATATATATATATATATATATATATATATATAGAAAGACTAAAGTAAAGAGGAATGATAATGAATAATTTTAACATCTAGGGACTTAAAAAGACCTCATTATAATGGATCATCTAAGGTATAGGCATCGCCATAGTCATGGGTATGAAGATAAATGGTGTAGGTAAGGATGACTTTGTCTATGATGTGCTATGATGAATGAAGTGTCAAGTATTACTTAAGAAAATGGCTATATCATTAGTAGGTTGTTATATATATATATATATATATATATATATATATATATATATAGAAAGACTGAAGTATAGAGGAATGATAATGAATATTTTTAGCATCTGGGGACTTAACAAGACCTCCTTATATTGGATCATCTAAGGTATAGGCATCGCCATAGTCATGGGTATGAAGATAAATGGTGTAGGTCAGGATGAGTTTGTCTATGATGTGCTATGATGAATGGAGTGTCAAGTATTACATAAGACAATGACTATATCATTAGTAGGTTGTTGTGATGTAGAAAAATAGGCCAAACTTCTAGAGTCCATAAATTTTGATATGTAACTCTATTTGAGCTCTTCTACATGCCAAAATTACTGTCTCAAAAAGTTTATTGCCTCCCTAATCAACATTTTGCACTTAGAGGAATTTTAAAAAAACTCAAAGGCCAAAGAAGACCATTTAAGGGTCCATACAGTTTAATGATTTTTTTAATTTTTTTTATTTTTAAAAAATATATATTTTTATGATAGGATGTAAAATTTACATAAAATTCTTCATGTAGTATAATTTTAGTGTTTATATTATTTTGAGAGATTTATAGATCTACATGCACTTGCATGCAAAACTAAAAATAATAGCTACTAGAAATAGAAGTTTAAAAAAAAAAAAAAAAGTTTTTTACAAAGTTTTGCAAGTCATCTCTAATTATGAGTTGAGGATTATTTATGCATGTTTTTATTATTATTTCAATTCAATCAATATGAATCAAATCTGAGTTATTTTTCAAGTCTTAGCATATTGTAATTTTATTTTGGAAAAGAATTTGGTTTAGAGATTGATAGGAACATGGTTTTGGATAAGATGGAAGTTGGGAAATGAGATGAGATGAGAGATCCAAGGTTTTAATATTGAGGTTAAATTTTTTAGGTTTACCATCATCTTAGTCAAAGAGGTTAGGTCGGATATTCTCGATGATTTTAGGGTGAGCATTGTAACCCTAGGTGGTGTTGATAGGAAAGTTAAACCTTTCAAATTCATGAAATGGAAAGCTCGGTAAGGGTTAAAGGGTGGGAATATTGAATACACCATGATCATGGAATTTTTCAAAGTACCAAGGGTTAGTATTGACTTAAATCTAAAATATTACTCCATCATGAGGAAATTTGACACATTAACAAGTAGAAAAGGCAACTGCTCTCATGCCATGAGTCTATGTCCTACCAAGAAAAATGTTATAGGATAGAGGAATGTTGAATATCATAACCTTCACATGAATAGTGGGAGGTGGGATGATGACAAGAATACACACATAGCCTAAGGGAGGCATTTTCCTTTGGTCATAACCTTGACATGTGTTACATGTGGACTTAAGTTTACATTCATGATATCTAAGGGTTTTAATAAACTTGAGAAAATCAACACAAGTTCTTGATCCCTAATCAATCAAGGCACTCTAGGCTTAGATATTACTAATTTGGACAATAATAAAAAGGGGAGGATCTTCCACATGAATCAAAATCTCATTAAATATCATAGATTCAATGAGCATTTCAAGGAAAGATAAGTGTCTGTTATTTCATTAATGTGTATGAACATCTCTTCATACTATTTTTAAATGATATCTTTTGATCCATATAAGTTATCTTTACATCCTATTAATGGAGGATGAGGGATGTTCATTTTAAACAAGAGATATATAAGATGAACGTGATGACTTAGGGAGGTCTGCATAAGTTTGAGAAATTAGATTTGAGATGAGATATTAGTAAGCTCTATTATAAGATCCCATTCATCATAACCCATAAGTGCACTATTGGAGAAACGGTCATAGTGTTGAAGGAGGTCCTCAAAAATTAGAGCTGAAGTGCATGTGAATTGATGTCGATAAGATTTGAGAGGTTTGATTAGATGTAAAGTTCGTTGATTATCTTGAGAAGATGGGATGGTTGATGTAGTTTTGGTTTGAGATAAATTGTAAAAAGTGCTAATAGAATTTTTAGTATCATTGGTGATGGGTAAATAAGTTAGAGGAGTGGTATATATGCTATGAGAAGTGTTATTCGAGGGAGGTGTTGAAATTAGTTCATCAAAAGATATGAGGTCTTCTTTTCCCAACTCTATTAAGTGAGATGGGGAAGAATATTAGATAACCTAGAACTTGTAGGACAATTAAGGATTGTGGATTGGATGAGGATAAATAAAGGTAACTACCCTCCATATATTATTCATATTGACCATTGTATATTTTAGATTTGGGTCAAGAATAATATCAACGTTATTGGTAGGAGTACGCTTATATTGATTGTCTTGGTGATTTAGAAGAGGACCATTGTATATGGCTAAATGAGTATTAGTGTAATTGAAAGATTGATATTTAGTTTGTGTTTCATGGGATTTGAAGGCACTGCCATATGTAATTTAATGTTTATGAATGATAGAATCATGGTTAAAATTGGGACCAAGAAGGATATCCATAGCCAAATTATGAATTTGCCGACATGTCTCATGTTAATGATTCTAACTAGTATGAAACCAACAAAACTTATTAGGATCATACAATGATTTCATAGGATGAGTAAGATCGAGTTCTCATGGAAGAGGCCCTGGTAGATGCTTTTTAAATTCTACTTAGTAAAAATTTGTATGAAAACTGATGTTATTTTTTGAAGATAAATGAGGATTAGTGATGTGGTCAGTAGGGGAATCTTGTTCTAGAACCTGGTTGGGCATAATAGCTTGAATATTATGAATGGTAACATAAGAATCAATGAAACCATCTTTAGTGGAATTATTATTTTTATTTTTTATTAACATGTGAGTAACATAGAAGGTTGGTATGTCTTGAATTAATGCATAAGTAAATTTTGGCCCTTGACTTGGTCAATGACCTCTTCCAATGTGCATGGAGAGAGAGTTCAAACTCAATATTCTAACATAGGATAAAGATAGTTCATAAATATATTGAAGAGGTTATCATATACCATATTGCGTTCACATTTGGTGGATAATGTCTTCCATCGTTTGATGAAATCTTGTGTAGTTTTGGTCTCAAGTTACTTACAATTGATAAAATGGGCCAAGGTATTTTTCAGGAGATCAGCAATTTAAAATTCTTGGACTAGAGCATTGACTAAATATTCCAAACTAGTTATGGAATGAAATTTGAGTTCATTATATCAATCTAAATCATCACCAATGTGATTTTTTGCTAATATCTTGTTAGTAACAAAAGTATTTAACTTGACCCAATCTTTTTATATATTTCCAAATGTTTTTAAGTAGAGAGTAGGATTGGTTAATCCATCATAAGTAATGGTATGGGTGATACCTCCTATATTGATGTCAGTACTTTGAGGTGTAAGAGGTCACATTTATGGTGTTTGATTATATTGTTAATAATAGGAGGTTGTGGGATAATATTACAATGGGAATACTAAAGAGGTGGTGGAGGGGACATTTTGGTTATGTGTTCCCCATAGAACCTATGGATGGTGATTTTCAAGATGGATAAGATGATTTTAAATTTGAATCATTTTTTTTGAATTATTAGTTTGCAAAGCATTCATTTGATTAACAGCTTGTAATATAAATTGATGGGTTTGAATGTAGTTATTGGTATTTTGTGAAGCATTGGAATTGGTAGTAGTGGCTTAGGTAACACTATGGGTGTTCATTATATCTTGAGAATAATTTTTGGTAAGTGAGGCACTAGTAACATGATTTTCTTGTGCAAAAAAAAATGTACTAGTAGAGGTATGAGAAGAAGAAACACTATAGGAATGATTAACATGGGTATATAACAATGCACTAGATGTAGAAGAATGGGTGTTATAAGAGGCCCACTAGATGTAGAACCTGCCATGTCAGTAGATATACTAGGCATGAAGGTGGAAACAATCAAAGAGGAAGATGTAATTGTATGATAAGGGGTTAAAAGAGAGGGAATAGGTTGAGAATTAAAAAAGATAGAGTCCCAAATCTAGGTGAGAATGTGGGAGAAGGTGAATGGGGATCCATGACATGACAACTTATCATGTGATGGTAAATAGTATAAGGATATTTTCCATGATGTTGAGGAAACTCACTAATGAATAAGAACATTTCTATGGTATACTCTAATTTAGGTTAATCTTCTAGTTATAAGATAGGGTTGGGAACTAAAGAGGAATGAGGAGGGGTCCCATAGTCCATAGTGTGAGTGGATAAATGCACATTACTTTTGTCTAGGGTAATATCCATAAAATACTTATGGGATAACTTATTAGTGTAGGTAAAGCTCATCATATGTATCAAATTTAACTCATTATTCTCTTCAAATACGAAGATAATGATGAGAGAGAAAGACTAAGTAAGACTTATTTGATATAAAGGAGAAGAGATAAGAAGGATATAGAATTGATCATGTTGATTGTGTTATGTAATCTAAGAGGTAGATAAGGGTACAAATTCATGCACATTTAATCTTTACTCAAAATACAATATGAAATTAAGCTTGGAAGGATACATGGTCGATTAGTTTAAATTAGTACTATAACATGAATGGAAAAAAATTAAATAGAGTCATATAAGTCATGTTTGTATTGCATTCAAGGAGATAAAGTAGGATGAAAGAGATACAAAATCATACAAGTCAATTATGTAATGATGATAGGGGAAAACATAGTCTATAAGAGAGTGTACCAAATAGAATCACAGTGTCGTAAAATAGGGATTTTTTTTGAAATATAAATGATGCAATAAATTAAATGAAACACAAAAATAATTAGATCAATGTGAGTGATCCAATTGGGGCACACAACATAAAACCTTACAAAAAAACTAGACAATATAAGTTTTTTAAATACAAGACACAATGATCAAAGAGAAATACATAAACTACAAAGTAAGTGATAATGAAGTGGTCATTCTAATTGTTTAAATTATTATAAATTATTATTTCAATTGTGATAGGGAATATCATCTAAAATAGAGAACTAGAAAGTAATGAATGCATGGGTTCAAGACATTTAGATTGAAATGGATATGTGTTTGTAATGGTACTAGCTTGGTATTAAGGTCTACCTCATCACTTTAAAATCTTACAATGATAAAGGAGTCAGGTGATTTTACATTATATAACATTAACCATGTATTTATACTTGGCCAAGAAAGCAAGTTAACTCCCCCTTGGTAATTAAATCCATGTAGGTAGGCTTTGAGAAGATAAATGGTAAATACTTTTTGAATATTATGTGATTTGGTAGTGTGTACAACAATAAAAAAATAGTTTAACTAAATGGTAATTTTAATAACCACCTAATTAGAATATGTGATATACTCTAAGCATGGAAATAATTAAAAATGAAAGTGTGAATTAATTACTACAAAATAGTTAATATTTTCCAAATTTAGAATCGCAGAGAGTCAATTCACAAGACACTATATGTAAATAGTATAAAATAGATTCGATGGGCCACTAATTTTCTATGGAAGAAAAAGTATTTGAGAACAGAGTCGAATAGGTAGACTTAGTATTTTAGATGAAATATAGTCTATAGAACTAAGTCGATCAAGCTAACTTGGTTTTTTATAAAGTGATAGTTTTCAAGACTAGTAACTTGCAAAAAATATAACTGAAATGGAGTACTAAAATCACTTATAGAGAAAGACAGTAACCTTGGTGGGTTTTAATATGATTAAGATTGTAAATTTTATGTTGAAGTGCCTTAAATGTTATTTTCAAACACTATAAACTAAGTTGACTTGTTTGACCTAGTTATACAAAATGTTATGTGTTGAATATGTATAAGATAACTATGTTGACCTATTTGACCTAGTTTGTTAATTTGAATGCTGACTAAAAGACTAAGTTGACATGTTCAACCTAGTTTTTCTATCTGAATGTTGACTAAAAGACTAAGTTGACTTTTTCAACCTATTTTTTATTTGGATGTTGGTAAAGTGTTTAGATGATAAAGTTGACTGTTCAACCTTATATTCTAATCTGGGACTAAGGAAAAGTATTATGTCAACCTGTTACCTATATTTTTTGAATAATATCACATAAAAATTAGTTTCATTTTGATTGTGACTATGTGTTAAATCTACAAACAAAAAGTTATAGATATACTGGCTAGTTTGATATAATATCACAAATATGGAAAAATAATGAAATTATATAAATGAAAGCATGAGATAAAACCTAAAAGGGTTAGATTCACATAAATTTCACCATGATGTATGAAATTTGAAATTCAATAGATCTACAAATAAATACTAGATCAAATATGATAAATCTTACTTACATGATTGGGGATACATTAGATAATCAAGGTCATGAACAATATGGATCTATTAGACCTAGCCAATGGATCTCTTACCACAAATAATATCACTAGGGAGGGTTAAAAATCCTTCAATAATAAAAAAAAAACATTAATCATAACAAGGTCTTGTATTTTCCTATTCACTAAACTAATAACAAGTAAATTCTAATGTAGTTCTAACCGAAGCTTGTGGCACAAAGTGCAGGTAATAAACATGAATAAAAGATTGATACTCACATCAATGCATATATAATCCTAATTTATTAAAGATAAGTTCAAATGCATATTTATCTATTCTTACAAATGAGGAAGAAAGATAATAATACTTATCTTTGAAGATGAACCCGTCGATCCTCAATATTCCCCTTGGCCAAGATGATTTAAAAGAGGATGTTTTAGAAACTAAGGATGATAAGGATAAACTATCTATGGGATACACAACCTATCAATGCATTTACAAGAATTTTCCACAAGAAAAGATTCATATCTCCAAAAAAATGTATAAAACCCTAACTTTGCTCCTCAATTAGAATGGTGGATAAGAAGATGTGTGGTATATATTAATTATTTTTGTCTTGATAATAAATGATGGAAATAAATGTGATTATATCGGCTGATCTAACCCTAAATCCTTATGAAATTTTAGGCAGATAAGGTCTACCCGGTCAACCTAGTATCATAATTGACAAAAATCAACTAGGTCATCGACTAGGTCATCCATGGGTCAACCTAGTCTTTAATAGGTTTTATCCATAAGAATAAAAGGTTGATGTGGCCAAAAATGTCATGTAAAATATAATAAGGAGTTTAGGTTAGGGAAATGGCTAATGAAGACGGTAAAATATTAGATAAGGATGTAAAATAGGAGGAAAATCCTAAGGGAATGGTTTTAGGAGACACATGTGTAGATAACAAGTGGAAAAAGGGGTAATAATCATGATAAGAACCAATGGTTTGGATTCCCATTTCTTTGTGCATCCATAAATTTATGCACTTAGAAAAATTGAGACTTGACAGGTTCTTTCAAGATATAAAGCACCAATAATGGAATTTTTTTTGAAATATTAGTGTATAAAAATTGTTGGGCCACATTTTTAGATATTCAGGGCAAAAATGTAGGACCACTATGGGTTTTAATGTGAGTATGTAGAGTTTGTGAGGGCTTGACTAGGTGAAAAGTTTAAATAGAAGTTTTTTATATTAGAGGCCATAATATTTTCTACACTATTAGTGCATTCAACAAGTAGTTTTATTTTCCTTTGAGCTGAAGTAAAATACAGTAGTTATTCTACATTCTTTGAAAATGGAGAATAACTACAATAATAATGAACCATTATAGGTTCATGGAGAAGTATGTATACTTCATGATGAATCCATAATGATATTGTTGATTTATAGTTAAATATATTCTTATAGATATATGTTATATTTGTTCTTCTTTTGATTCAAAGTATGGTTTGGGTACTCAGTTGTGTAGTTTTTTTTCTATTGAAAACTATTGTGGACTATGTTTAAATGTATTATTGAACTTATTTTAGTCAATCCATTTGGTTATTATCTTTTTATATGGTTTAATTATTTTTAAAAAGAATGGATTTTAGTTATTTTTTGTTTCTTATATTTACCTCATTTTCAAAAATGGGTTGTTTATCATGACTATGACAAAACATTTGTAACTATATTTTATTGACAGTATTTTTAAAATATTTGTAAGATGGTTATAGGTGTTATTTTCTATTTCTTTAGGGTTTTCGTGAAATTTTGTTTGATTTGAGTGGATTTTATGAGCATAGGGTTTTCATTGAAGATTCAAACTAGGTTCATATCCATATAATAAGTGTTATTCTAAAAAATTCTTTGATGGATCTTTTCTCATTTTGTATGTACATTTGATGACTTTGTTGATGTTAAACAAAGTGAAACTACTCGATGTTTGATTTTGAGGGTAATTTTGAGAATAAGTACTTCTAAATATCTTTGTTACTATTTTATTATTTCATGCATGCAAGGTATATACATGAATATAACATTTGAAGATAACAAATAAAATAATCATTCTTTAATAAAAGGAATTCAAATGCATATATTCAACTATTGAATGACAGTAGTGATGGTAGTCATAGGTGTTTTTGTTTCATGCATTATCTTTAAGTCAATTCTTGTCACCATTATATGTTCTTATTTTTTAAGATCATAATCTCCACTATTGATTCACCCTTCTATAAACCCTGTTGTTGAATTCTACATCTAAATGTTGAATGAGATGATTGAGGGACATAATGGGGAGATCATTGGGCAAGATGCGTGTGTTTTTTTCATATTGATATTCAATAGGTGATTTGAATGATTATTATCTTCACGTACTTGGGTTCTTATTATGTTGTTATTTAGTGTAAACACATGACATAAATTAGTGTCTCATTGTATGATTATAAATACAATTGTTCGTATAGTCTTGTTCTCTAGCATAATGAATTATTATTCAAAGATGAAAATAATAAATTGATATGTTGATTAGATATAAAGTTGATGTAAATTTTTTTAATCTTATCATTATAAAATATTGATATGTATATTATTTTTCTATTCTTGTAAGTAAAAATATATGAATGAATTATTCAAAAAGTGAGGTGATATTGTGATTATGATTATTTAAGTTATCATTTGAATATCTATTGTATGGTGTATTTTGAATTCTAGATTTATTATTTAGAATAAGTACTTTGTTATGTTTTTAAGAATAATATATTTAGTAATCTAATGTTTAATTTTGATAAGTGTTATTTTTTTTTTAATTTATCAATGGATGAAAACTAGTCTAACTAATTAATATGATGTATTTGGTTGATTATTATAATATTGATAGTTTTAGTTTTACAATGTAATTTATAGAAAACGTATGTATGATGTTTTCATCGTTTAGGTTTTGAATTTATAACTAAATATAATTAGGTTATATTATGTATATTAAAGTATATAAATCTTGAAAGACTATATTGAGTAATAGAATGACACCACCTAAATGTGAACATTATATCACTCTTCAGTTTTTAATTCTATTTGGGTACAATGAGAAGAAGTTTAAATTATTTAAAGGACTCAAAATGAGAGTTCAATAGTTTGTATATTCCTTTCAAAAATACTTTTGATATATGGATTGATATTTATAAATCAAGTTTAGGATTAAAATATAATGTGAATATTATTTCTAACGGGTCTATTAATACTCTTATTTATCATAGTTTTTATTTTTGATTGATCTCATTGTCATTGAGTTCATACCAATATTCACAAGAACTCTTGAAAATAATCTTGATATTGATATATATGGCTTACACTCTTCTTTTATTTTCATGTTGATTTTTTATACTAAGTTAATGGATGTTAAAAAGTCTTAAATGAATAAGAAGGAAATTGGTAATATGTCATAATTTGGAACTTTAATAAATTAGCAGTGTTTGTATGAATTTATCTTTAATTAAATAAAAGGACAAGTTCAATGAATATGTCATAACAAAATGATTAATGTTTAATGTAACAAAGGTGAAATAATTAAGTTATTAAAATTATCTATGTTGGAAATTATCAAGGTATAATCATGTTTTTAAACATCCATAGCATGATAAATTCTTAATGGATTGTTTGATAACTTTTCATATTTTATCTTGATATAAATAGGCAAAATGACTAGCATATGTTACATATAGTAAGTTATTACTATATGATATTGTGGGATGGTCAAATACATACACCTAAATAAAATTGTGTAGATTTAATTTTTGTGTGATGTATAAATTGGAGGCAATTCTGATTGATGTAATATCCATGTATGTGGTAATGTTAGTCAATAAAAAGAATCAACAATGTACATTTTTTAAATTCAGCTTATCCTAATAAATTTATTGAATGTTATCTTTGAAAATCCATGAGAGCAATTATCCTAATTCAATGTATGATGACATAATTAGGTAGCTCAAATTGATGGAAATAGACTTCATGTAACATGTATTAATGAAATAATGCCAAATAGATTGCATTTTACTTAATTTGGAAATAAATTTGGGGCTTAATGAGTCTTGTTGTTCACATAATTATGTAGATCATTGAATGTCGAAGCTTAATATGATTATTCTTGTGTTTTTAACTGAATTATTTCTATCTAATATTATTTTGAATCTTAATAATGTTGACAATACACTCTATTGAATTTTAGCTTCCTTATATGGTCATAGTGTAGATTATTCTATGTCAACGATAGACATTTTGTTGCAACTAAAATATGGTATTGGCCATTTCAAGAATGCCATAGTTTTAGTAGTCAAATTTGAGTTTATGAATGTACATTTGGTAAATTGGTACACCTCAATAATCTTATTAATTATTTTAAGAAACTTTATAACATTATTAATAGGAATTTTTAATCTTAGCCAAATACTTGTCTTTGGTATAACATAGTTATGTAATTGATCACATTTTCTACAAATTGGTTTCCTTCTGTTAGGAATTGAATTGTGATGAGTAACTTAAAGTTAGTTTTTTGTACTTAAATTTTGTGTTGTTACAAGATAGTTGTTAAAAATTAAGTATCATATTACAGTTTTCATTATTATTTAGTGTTTGTGGAGGTCACCTTATCTAATTTCATTAATCGTATATAACCAATATTCTCGTATATTGTTAATATTTTGGGTGGATGTGATACATTATACTATTAATTATTGTGATATTTTTTAAGTTATCTATTATTGAAAGTTATATATTCATCCATAGATGTGAATTTTCTTGATCTATATAATTATAGATGTTACATTTATTATTAAAGCATATCATGATATTATATATAACTATTTATAGGATTTAGATAACCTTTCATATTAGACCTTAAAATTTCATAAAAATATTAATATTGGGAACAAATTTTGACATTGTAATCACATAAAAGTGGTAATTAGATTCGAAGAGTGTCCTTCCACTTACCCTATCCTTAAGCTTCTCATATACCTATTCTAGAGCCTTAGACTTATTTTTCTAGCCATTTCATAGACCTTGTTCACTTATAGTTAGTGAAGGCACACTCTCTTAACGGTCACCTCTGAATTTAATCTAAATTTCCTAGAATTTTTACAAAATGACATTATCTCCACATTTGGGACACTACAAACACATTGCACCATTGTCCCCAACTAGGTTATATTGTCCTTATCCCTAACTCTTCCCAATAGATACTTTTTCAAACATACGACCCTCTTAAGGTTGGCCTAATATCATTTTATTCTCTGAATAAGGGCCAAAACCCTATAAATATAAGTCTAATCCTCCTTTGTTCATTATATGTTAAATAAGTGTAAAAACTGTTAAAACTTAAGATAAATTTATGAAAAATCAAGGTACATTATCCATAATATACCCTAATTTATACATTATTCCATCTAAAGAAACCCTAAGTCCATTTTTAAAGCATTCAAAATATCAATTACATGTGTGGAATCTAAGTCCACTTTCAATCTGGCATTCATATCCACATATTTCAAGCACTAGGTGAGATAACTACATCAAGCTTGATCGCTCTTTGGAGTATTGGTATAGAGGTAAATCTATACACAGTGAGGTGTTTAGAATGTATATTCCATCCTATTAACAAAATAAAATATGATCATATCATAATTATAAAGAGAACTTGGGTTTAGAAAAAAAAATAAACTTTTCAAGTATAATACACAACTACAAGTTTTGGTCTTAGAGGAATAAAACACACAAACATAGGTGAAGGGTCTCCCCAAAAATGGTATATGGTCATAGTTAAATTTTAGCTTCCTTATATGGTCATAGTGTAGATTATTCTATGTCAATGATAGGCATTTTGTTGCAACTAAAATATGGTATTACTATTGGCCATTTCAAGAATGCCATATTTTTAGTAGTCAAATTTGAGTTTATGAATGTACATTTGGTAAATTGGTACACCTCAATAATATTATTAATTATTTTAAGAAACTTTATAACATTATCAATAGGAATTTTTAATCTTATCCAAATACTTGTCTTTGGTATAACATAGTTATGTAATTGATCGCATTTTCTACAAATTGGTTTCCTTCTATTAGGATTTGAATTGTGATGAGTAACTTAAAGTTAGTTTTTTGTAATTAAATTTTGTGTTGTTACAAGATAGTTGTTAAAAATTAAGTATCATATTAAAGTTTTCATTATTATTTAGTGTTTGTGGAGGTCACCTTATCTAATTTCATTAATCGTATATAACCAATATTCTCATATGTTGTTAATATTTTGGGTGGATGTGATACATTATACTATTAATTATTGTGATATTTTTTAAGTTATCTCTTATTGAATGTTATATTTTCATCCATAGATGTGAATTTTCTTGATCTATATAATTATAGATGTTAAATTTATTATTAAAGCATATCATGATATTATATATAACTATTTATAGGATATAGATAACCTTTCATATTAGACCTTAAAATTTCATTAAAATATTAATATTGGGAACAATTTTTGACATTGTAATCACATAAAAGTGGTAATTAGCTTCTAAGAGTGTCCTTCCACTTACCCTATCCTTAAGCTTCTCATATACCTATTCTAGAGCCTTAGACTTATTTTTCTAGCCATTTCATAGACCTTGTTCACTTATAGTTAGTGAAGAAACACTCTCTTAACTGTCACCTCTGGATTTAATCTAAATTTCCTAGAATTTTTTCAAAATGACATTATATCCACATTTAGGACACTACAAACACATTGCACTATTGTCCCCAACTAGGTTATATTGTCCTTATCCTTAACTCTTTCCAATAGATACTTTTTCAAACATACGACCCTCTTAAGGTTGGCCTAAGATCATTTTCTTCTTTGAGCAAGGGCCAAAACCCTATAAATATAAGTCTAATCCACCTTTATTCATTATATGTTAAATAAGTGTAAAACCTGTTAAAACTTAAGATAAATTTATGAAAAATCAAGGTACATTATCCCTATTGTACCTTACTTTCTACATTATTCCATCTAAAACAACCGTAAATCCAATTTTAAAGCATTCAAAATATCAATTACATATGTGGAATATAAGTCCACTTTCAATCTGGCATTCATATGCACATATCTCAAGCACTAGGAGAGATAACTACATCAAGATTGATTGATCTTTGGAGTATTGGTATAGAGGTAAATCTATACACAGTGAGGTGTTGGGAATGTATAGTCCATCCTATTAACTAAATAAAATATGATCATATCATAATTATAAAGAGAACTTGGGTTTAGAAAATAAAATAAACTTTTCAAGTATAATACACAACTACAAGTTTTGGTCTTAGAGGAATAAAACACACAAACACAGGTGAAGGGTCTCCCCAAAAATGGTATATGGTCATAGTTAAATTTTAGCTTCCTTATATGCTCATAGTGTAGATTATTCTATGTCAACGATAGGAATTTTTTTGCAACTAAAATATGGTATTGGCCATTTCAAGAATGCCATAGTTTTATTAGTCAAATTTGAGTTTATGACTGTACATTTGGTATATTGGTACACCTCAATAACCTTATTAATTATTTTAAGAAACTTTATAATATTATCAATAGGAATTTTTAATCTTAGCCAAATACTTGTCTTTGGTATAACATAGTTATGTAATTGATCACATTTTCTACAAATTGGTTTCCTTCTGTTAGGATTTGAATTGTGATGAGTAACTTAAAGTTAGTTTTTTGTACTTAAATTTTGTGTTGTTACAAGATAGTTGTTAAAAATTAAGTATCATATTATAGTTTTCATTATTATTTAGTGTTTTTGGAGGTCACCTTATCTAATTTCATTAATCGTATATAACGAATATTCTCGTATGTTGTTAATATTTTGGGTGGATGTGATACATTATACTATTAATTATTGTGATATTTTTTAAGTTATCTATTATTGAAAGTTATATTTTCATCCATAGATGTGAATTTTCTTGATCTATATAATTATAGATGTTACATTTATTATTAAAGCATATCATGATATTATATATAACTATTTATAGGATATAGATAACCTTTCATATTAGACCTTAAAATTTCATAAAAATATTAATATTGGTAAAAAGTTTTGACATTGTAATCACATAAAAGTGGTAATTAGATTCTAAGAGTGTCCTTCCACTTACCCTATCCTTAAGCTTCTCATATACCTATTCTAGAGCCTTAGACTTATTTTTCTAGCCATTTCATAGACCTTGTTCACTTATAGTTATTGAAGGCACACTCTCTTCACTGTCACCTCTGGATTTAATCTAAATTTCCTAGAATTTTTACAAAAGGACATTATCTCCACATTTGGGACACTACAAACACATTGCACTATTGTCCCCAACTAGGTTATATTGTCCTTATCCCTAACTCTTCCCAATAGATACTTTTTCAAACATACTTCCCTCTTAAGGTTGGCCTAAGATCATTTTCTTCTCTGAACAAGGGACAAAACCCTATAAATATAAGTCTAATCCACCTTTATTCATTATATGTTAAATAAGTGTAAAAACTTTTAAACTTAAGATAAATTTATGAAAAATCAAGGTACATTATCCCTACTGTACCCTACTTTCTACATTATTCCATCTAAAGAAACCCTATGTCCAATTTTAAAAGAATTCAAAATATCAATTACATATGTGGAATCTATGTCCACTTTCAATCTGGCATTCATATGCACATATATCAAGCACTAGGTGAGATAACTACATCAAGCTTGATCGCTCTTTGGAGTATTGGTATAGAGGTAAATCTATACACAGTGAGGTGTTGAGAATGTATAGTCCATCCTATTACCAAAATAAAATATGATCATATCATAATTTTAAAGATAACTTGGGTTTAGAAAAAAAAAACTTTTCAAGTATAATACACAACTACAAGTTTTGGTCTTAGAGGAATAAAACACATAAACACAGGTGAAGGGTCTTCCAAAAAATAGATATAGTTTTATAATGAGAACATTAGTGCCACATATTAGACACTACACGTAAATTATGTTACTATCCAAACTGGGTGGTACTATCCATTGAATAGATGAATATCAAAATCTTGCTTTTGACACTGAGAGCTATTAAGATCTCCAATTTTAGAACCCATATCATCCGTAATAGTCTATTTTTTGCTAAGTCTATATTTCTCCCTATTTATTTCTATTATTATAAATTCACTTAAGGTCAAATTCATTTATAAATTAGTAAGTTAATTATTGTAATTTATTTAACTAATTTAGACATCTCAAACCTTTATCTAAACATTGTTAGTTATAATTTTAAAACCATAAAAGGTTAAATCATTTGGTGAGCCTTTCTTACTTTGAGCATTGCATAAAATCTTATATTGCATTAATTACTATTTTGGTACAATAAATTTAGGGATACAAAATTATGATTTTTAATTTTACTTAGACAACCTAGCTAATTAAAACCCAGTTTACATTAGGATTTCAATTTATTTTATAGCTAATTTAAATTGTCACAAAGAATCCCTAGTTTCAATAACCCAACCCTAGACAACCCTATGGTTCACATTTATACCATTCACTACAATTATGACATACTACCATGATTAGCTTGATAAAATCCATCTTTTTTTTCATAGAATAAATATTGGTGCTTTGCTTAGCATTTTTATTTATATATATTTGTATAAAATTACACATGTATGTTACTCCTATCTTAGATTTAGTTTGGGCTAATCTTATTTCACATATTGGTCCTCCATCATGTGAACCTAATTTTCCTATGTATAATTTATATATGGCTGAATATGAGTTACCTCTAGTCATTACTAGATGACATAGGTCTCAAAGGACTCCTTTTTTTCAATGTCTACCTAGTCCACTTGATTATATCCTTTCCCATCCCACCTCTACTACTTGTCTGAGTCAAATAGTAGATCATGTCATTTGATCTATCACTAAATAAAAAAATGTTCCCATTTAACCTATACTTGAACAATGTAACTGTACCATGCCTCCTTATGCCTCAAATATTACAACAACACCTAGAAATCAGCAAAGAGAATTTGACATTTTGGATCAATTGAGGAATAAATCATCTAAAATACCTATTTTAGAATTACTTCAAAAAGTAACAATTTTCAAAGATATTCTGTTTCAAACCATTAATCATATATATGCACCTTATGATATCGATCCATCATATTTTTAATCTATCATGAATACTATAAAAGATGTGGAAGATATGACATATTTTTCAAATGAGGATTTACCATCACAATCAGGTATCGATCAAAACTTGCCATTTTCTATTCAAGCTCAAATAAACAATATAACTACTACATGTGTTCTTTTCTATAGTAATTCAAGGCTCAATATATGTAACCTCACATTATTGAAAACCATGGGGGTTGATATAGCATTTATTCAAAGGTTTAATACCATTCCTAGGTAGACATTGGGATCAATCACATTGGATATTACAGTGATATAAAAGAAATTATATATCCACTTTTAATTCATTCCAAATCATTTACATTATAAATTTAAATTAGGGAGTCCCAAGATACATGATATGGAGGTTTTATCTTCCACTCTTCAGATATGTGTTAAATTTTTACATGATGGGTACCTATAAACATGCCCAATAGATAATCAACCGTTTTGATAGTATAGGCTTACTGAGCCTCCTACACTGAGTACATCATCTAATTATACACCTCATGTTCTCATCAAACCCAAAATTCGTCGAATCCCTATTGATTATATGCATAGTTATGAGGTGGGGGGAGTCTAGTAAGATTTTTCATACACCACCTTTAGATCATCTTATAACACAAACCCCTTCATTGATGATAGAGTGTTATCCTCTTCAAGCATATATACCTTCTCTAATGTTATAATACCAACCTCTCTAATAATATTTACCTTCACCAAACAAAAATGAATAACCTTTCCTAACACAAGCAACCTCATCAAGGATAGATGATGATATTCCCACAACCTAGTTACCTTTACTTGTAAATTTAGAAGAGGCTTACATTCATAATTTTGATACTGATTCACCAGCCATTATAGAGGATGATCAACCACGCATAGACATAAATCATTATTTATGTTCATTAATATTTACACTATTGGATCTAAGGGAATACATATATAATTCAAAGTCACTTATACCTCACCCTACACCAGTATCATAACTTGTTTAGGATTTTTTAGTTATAGGATCCCGTACTTAGCCACACTCAATAGAAAATCCATTGATCTATTTAGTATGTATGGTCACATACATGGATATTAATTTGGTCATACATATTTAAAAATGAAGCTCATAGGATAGACCACACTAGATAATACAACTATTATTTCATAGGGGATTGATGTTATTACCCATAGTTTGACACAAATTAGCTAGCAGAGTATCACCATAGGAAGGGAAACCATTTCTTATTTTCCATAGAATCAAAGTACATGATACAAAAATGTATGCAACACTAAAACATTATATAGATTATATAGCCTCTAGCTACATAGACACCACCACCATGAGTGATATAGGATATGACACATATACAATCACCACTACAAAGTTGTCTCTGACACATATATTGACAATGTGAGTCATTAACTATGAATATATTTTTCATCGATAGATATCTTCCACATGTGGATATATATGAGGATTATGATCCTATTATTTTCACTTTGGTATTTTTACACCACATTGGTTATTATGAGAGTGAGCTACAATATGTTGTACAATATCGGGATACCATTCAACATATTACACTACTAGTTGCATGTGACCCAAAGGTGGCTGATTTATTATTATTAATTTTGACCATAGACACACATATATAGGTTACACTTGGTAGTACATGATTATAGGATATCGATGTTCTAGTTGATTAGTCAGAGAGATGATTGGCATTCACTCATGATGAAAACATGAATCTGATATTACATGGTGACATAAGTGAGAACTATAAGTTTCACATAGATACTTCATGGTCTAATATGGTTTACCCTGGGACCATGAGAGAGGTATCTTACATAGTTGAGGAAAATTCCATTCAGATGCATAAACTTTAGACTCATGCCAAGGATAAGGCCCCACTAATACATACAGATTGGTATGAGGATCATGATGATGATGACTTATTTGTGTTTGGTCATACTCATTGTTCTACACTAGATGATCTTCCACCATACCCACTATTTTATTAGGGTTGAAGCATAATACTGTGTCCCATTTTTTGGTAAAAAGGGATTATCAAAAAAAGAAAATGTGAATATTTCTCAATTTTTATAGACAATAATGACTTAACTATATAAAATATGAAAATGGTGTAAAATAATTAAATGTTTAATTTTAAGTGTAGATTACATATATTATTATTATTATTATTATTATTATTATTATTATTATTATTATTATTATTATTATTATTATTATTATTATTATTATTATTATTATTTTAAATAAAAATAAATAAAAACTAGATTTTTAATATGTAAATACACAATATGTATGTTTCATGTACAAAATGTTTTAGTGATTACTTGACTTCTCATCATAATTTTATCAAAACATAATATTTTCTCAAGATTTTTTGCAAAGAGGTCTTAGAAACATGGATGTAATGGAAGATTAATTTTTTTTATAATTTTTGGAATAAAAGAAAAAAAAGTTTGTCTTCTCCTCATGATATTTTTTATATATATGTTGAAATAGACTAATTTTTTCAACATTAGAACAAGGACATTAAAGTTGAGTGCATTGATATTTTTCAAATTTTTTAGCCATAGTTTCCAATTTTCCTAGTGCCTCAAAAATATAGTATATTAATTTTTAAATAAGAATATTTTAATAAATAAATCAAAATAAATATTAAATATTAAAAAAAATCATATTATTTGAAAGCTCATAAAAAGACCCATTTATATGTAGAGCTACATGTTTCTATTTTATTTTTTCAACCTAATACGTGGAATCAGAAGTTGAAATTTTAGGCCAATAATAGCTTTTCACTTCAATGGGTAAGGATTTGATTCCACATGGGGGTTTGAACAAATGGGGTTCAAATGAAGGGGGTTAGAATGAAAGGGGTTCAAATTAACCCCCTTCATTCGACCCTGCCCACCAAATATCATTCAAATTAATCAAAAAATTATCAAAAGCCAATGTACACCTTTGACTCCCTTCATTTGAAGGGGGTTCCTTTGAAACCATTTTGTTTGAAACCCCTTCAAAAATTACACATGGGGGTTTGAATGAAGGGGTTTAGAGTGAACTTGCTTCGAACAAAGGAGATTTTTATTTGAACCCCTATATTTTTGGGGTTTTGGATGCACTTGGCTTTCAAGTGAGACTTACTTATGTGCCATAGCCAATTATCCACATCCCAAGGATGTCATATTTGGTCTATAGAGACATTAAACTTTGCTTATACTTTTTTTAATTTACATTTATAGTATTTACATCTCTCTCTCTCTCTCTCTCTCTCTCTCTCTCTCTCTCTCTCTCTCTCTCTCTCTCTCTCTCTCTCTCTCTCTCTCTCTCTCTCTCTCTCTCTCTCTCTCTCTCTCTCTCTCTCTCTCTCTCTCTCTCTCTCTCTCTCTCTCTCTCTCTCTCTCTCTCTCATTATACATAGTATATATTCATAGGCTTTTACATAGATTATAATGAGAAAACACAAAGATAATATAATATCTCAGAAAGAACAAAAGTAATATAAAATCTCAAAGTCAAGAAACATTGAAATATTTAAAAAATTAAAAATTCTTACAAATTGTATGTATTGATTTGTTTATATTTCTACTCCTATATAGATATTGCATATTGTTAGCTATCCTACTGTGGTTGGTTTTATCATATACATATGCTTCACTTGTTCTTATCGACTGATTGTAGATTTAAGATAAGACTCTAGTCTACTACATTGATCTAAAATAGATGTTATCTACCCAATGGGGGTATTTACACCAATACAGGTTTATAAATTGATACAATTACCCCCTTAAGGGAATTTTCTACACAATTTCTATAGCTAGGTTTTATCTTTACATACTATACATTCTATTTACACATTGATTTATCTAGATATTGATCATAGTTATTCATTATTTAGATTTTTTTTAATATTCATTAGTTAGCTTTAGTATATATGCACCCTAGAATCTACAAAGATTGGTATCAAAAAGTTATATATGCTTTCATTTCTAGTTCCTAGATTAGAACTAATTGTCATAATATGATTCTTACATATTTGAGGGAATTTGATTATGACATTATTCCTTGGCTTATATGACACTTCTTTATATTTCTGCCTTGGACATGTGCCGATGTCTTTTCTATGTTCTCTTTCATGCTTCTATCTATAGACATGTGAACATGTCCTTCTCTATGGTTTTATCCTAAACTACTTGTTATTTACATATATGGACATTTAAACATGTCCTTGTATGTTTTCATTCTAAAATTTAGTTACATGTGCCGATGTCCCTTGTATTATATCCCTTATGCCTACTTCTTTCATGATTCATGTGCTTGTATGTTTCATTCCTTATATGATCTACACCATGACACTTGAATTTGTTTGTTAAACACATGAACTAATTTTTTGATTCCATGAGAGACCTCATGCATGTACCTATCCTACTTGGGAACATTGAAGAACATCATTCCCCATCCCCTTAAGTAGTTACTCAGATTTTACTACTATTATACATTACTTATATATTTATTAACACCATTTTATAAATTCTAAATTACAACATAAATATTACATTTCATACTATTGATTAGATACATTTAAATTATGATGTTATGTTTATACATTATATTGGAATATCATGCTCTAGCTAATTCTTTTTAGATCTACTTCTTTAGAGTGTAGTTCTTCCATATATTTCATAGCTAGTCTCAAAAGAAGGGGAATTTAAAGGGGATTTCACATAGATCAGGATCCTACATTACATTTCACATATATATATTTCAACATACAGGCTCAATTATATATATTAGACTTATGTAAGTCACAAAAAATAATAGAGACTAAGTAGTCAATTTAAACCACATAGCGACTAGACTAGGTAGTCATTAACACCCATATTGGGACACTAGTACCATAAGGTGTTGTTATACACTTTAGGGCACCATTATCCAATATCCCTAGCTTCAAGATAATATAGATCATTTGGACTAGTATAGTGAATATAGTTTAGATTTTCAAAGATAAACTCACAAGTTTGGTAAATATTTTAAGATTTAACTTAGATTCATTCATTTTCAGCTAGATTCATACTAGTTATAGATTTAGGGGCATCATGTACAACATGATAACTCATACATTTAGGATATTATACATATTCAACTATTAAATACTTTATTTATATTTAGTAGACTCATATACGAGATTGGTGGCATGTGCATGACATATAATTTCTATTTACTTAGCTTTAGGTAGGTTGATTAGATGGAATGGAAAATGCCATGTCATTCTCTAAAATTTTATCACATTTAAGACTGTCATGATATTTATGTCTTACTCCATTTGTAGTGGTTGGAATTCTTGAGTGGTACAAAGCCACCTAATATAATGTAGTGGCCACAGAGTTGAATACATAGTTAGATTACTCATTTAGATAATTTCATCACTTTGTTTAGTAAAACTATAGATGAATCTAATTCACATAGGGGAAATGATTGAGTCATGGCCTACATGAGTTCTTTATTCACCTATATTAGAGGTTTTGACACACATACAATATTATCTATGTTATTCATATAAATTAAGATCCACCACGCAGGGTTGGGAAATGATAGATTCAAAACAAGATAGCGTTATTTAGCCACACATATGAGTATTAAGAAAGCCATCAACTCAGTTAAATTTATTCAATGATATGATAACTATGCACTTTCACACATGTAACTTGTCACCACATTCCTACATTGGCTCACATACCTAATCAGCTGTATTTGTTCTTTTCCTCTCTCTTTACTTAATTATTTCATTTAAACATTATATTTTCATTTTTATTATCTCATTAATAAGGACTAATTTTTTGCATGTTTCATTGTAGGACATTGTCTTGGATCATGTTTCACACATGTAGACCCATATTCTCATAGTCAAACTTAGCTACATGGTATTTACTTCCAAGGTAAGTCTAGGTGTGCTTATTTTTCATTTATACTAGTCATTTCACTTTGATATGTTACTATCGTAAATGGGGTCCAAATGTAATCACCTAAATGTGGTAATTGGATGTTAAGAGTGTTGCTTGAGTTACCCTATCCCTAGGCTTACCATAAGCATATTTTATGTACTTAGACTTATAGTTTAAGCCGTTAAATAGACCCTATTCACTTTCATCCATTAAATACATAGTCCTTAAACTTTCACCTCTAACTCCAATCCAACTTTCTAGAAATTATATGGAAAAGGCATTAATGCCACATTTGGGACACTATATCCACACAGTGATAACATCACCAATAGGGCACTACTATCATTATCCCTAAATCCTCCCAATGAATACTTTTTCAAATAGGTTCCCCTCCTAAGGTTAACCTAAGATCATTTTATTATCATCACAAGAAACATAACCCTATAAATATAATTTGAATCCACCTCTACTCTTTAGAATGGGAAATAAATCCAAAAGCTATAAAAACCTAAGATAAAGCTATGCAAAATCAAGGTAAATTATCCATATTATTCCCTAATTTATACATACTACCATATAAAGTAACCCTTAGTCTAGTTTTAAATCATTTCAAAGCTCAAACACATTTGAGGCATCGAAGGCCACTCTTATTCTAGCATTCACTTGCACATATATCAATCACTATCTAAGAGAACTACATCAAACTTGATCCCTATTAATAGTGTCAATATGTAGGAAAATATCTACATAATTGGGTGTTGAGGATGTCTAGTCCATCCTATTAACACATTTAATTCTTGTTCATATCATACTTACAAAGAGAAATAAGGTTTACATAGAAAATCAAGATTTTTAGGTATAATGCATAGGGAAAGGTTTCGGTCTCAAAGGAATAGAACACATAGACACAGTAAGAGGTGCTCCCTAAAAGTAGTATTAGTCTTATAAAAAGGTAATCAATAAGACATCTTAGACATTACACATAGATGGTAGTACTATCGAAATTAGGTACTAATATATAGAGAATAGATGAATATTAGAATCCTATATGTGACACTTAGAGCTAGTTAAATCTCTAGTTTCAAAACCCAAATCATTCACAATAGTATTTTTTCATCTAAGTATATATTTCTACCCAATTATTAATATTATTATAAACTCAATCAATGTCAAATTAATTTACATATTAGTAGGTTAATTATTGCAATTTATTTTAACTAATTTAGAAATCTCAACCCTATAACCAAATGTAGGGAATTAAACTTGTAAAATCTTAAAAGGTTAAACCAAACATATATTTTAAAATAAATTGATATTCCATTTGGAATCCTTCACCATTAAATCACTTATCTATGGGATATAACTACTTACTATTGGTGTGTATGGTTTTTCTACACTACTATTTATCTTTCATAGTTGTGTTATTTTTTTGTACATTGGGTAAGTCTATCCCACATGTATGAGGATGTTGGCTTGATGCCTTTCCTCCACCTATTTTGGGGATGTTAGTTTGATATACATAGTTTGGTTATGTTATACTTATCTTTGACCTATACAATTTCATGTTCACTATGCAATAATGTAATGGAATGCAAAGATATTTATGAATACATAATGCTCAGTTTCAACTCTTATCTTGATATAAATATTTAATATAACTTATTTATTTGATCAACTAGTCTTTATTCTTGTATTTCCTCATCATTGGATGAATATTATATGTTATCAGAGAACCAAACACTAGTAAAGGCCACCAACATTTTATTTTATTTTTTTATATAAAACCTTGAGCAAGTTCACTATTGGTATTTATAATGAATTGCAAATAGGTACTCTATGGATCACTATGATCATCATTCTTTTATATTCTAATCGGCATTGACATTGTCATTATAATTGGAATTTGGATGTATTTATTCTTGTGTATTGGCATGTATATTTATAAGATGGAATTTAACCATGGTTGACTTCACATTAAGCAAATAGAGACCATTGCATGGGTTTTGTTTCAATGTGAGGAATACTAGGAAGATTTAATTTTTTTTCTCAACTTAGAGTATCAGTTGAGACTATATAAATTAATCCTCCAACTTGGTTTTATCCTCAAACTAAAAACCACTCTCAAAATGATTGTTTGTATTTCCAAATAGGATTTTATCACCCACACATGACCTCGTCCACATTGGAAATAATACTATCTCATATTCATGGTAAGCATAGAGGGAATATTTTACATTGATGACCCTGTATGATTCATCATAAGCTCCTATGTCATCTATTTTTATCCTCTCTGACCACTCCTCAATGCCATTTATCTTCTTTTCATCCATTGAATACTACCCGATATCATCCTAGGCCTCTTCAATAGAAATAGGGTTGTTAAATACCCCTGACTACCTCTATTAGTTTGATAAAAAATTGAAGTTTCTTGTTGTTGTTGGTTTCCTCCTAAAATGACCTATCATTCTTCTATCATTGGTCATCCTCCCTGAATGTTGCCTCCAAAAGCATTAGCCTCACCATCCCATGAAAACAACCTAGTTAAAGTTTTTTTTTACCTCAAAACCACTTTTGTGTTTAAATTCATTGCTTTTAATCTTAGTACTTATGGTTTTATCAAATTAGTGGATTTGATTTTATTAAATGATGTGGGCTAAGATTTTTACATAAGCATGGGAAGTTAATTTAATCTATAGTGGTTGATATTAATTAGAGAAAAGGATAATTTTATTGTACAGAGGAGATAATATTCAATGACAAAAGGTAAATGCTTGATGTATGTGAGGAGGTAGTATTTTTATTTTTTTATAAAAATAATACCATTGTTAAACATTAATTGTTGGGCCATAGGATTTTTTTTACATTTTTATATATAAAAGTAATATAGTGATTTTTTTAATATTTAAAAAACAAATATATTATAATAAAGTGATATTATTAAAGAGATATTATAAGGAGAGTTTATTGTTTTTAGCATAGATTATATTTTCACTTGATGAATATGAAGGATGAGCACTAGTTTGGTAGGTGGACAAACCCCCTCACAGGCAAAATAAATTTATTCTCCTCCTTGCTTGTTCCATGTCATCATTATCTCTCCATATAGATGCATTATCAACATAGTCTGACATCCTTCATGGCTTATTTCACTTGTATCACATGAGTTGATCCATTTTGTCATCACTAACATAATTGACCTCATTTTCATGGATGCATTATCAATTGAGCTAGATGTTTATTAACTTAAGTGTGATTTTTACTTGAAAACATTTGGGGTTTCATTATTGATTATGTTAGGGGGTTGTGTGGGCCCTACATTTTGTATTGTGCACACACTTAGCTTTCAAAACTTATGTGCCACTTTTATGACCATTGTATTAGTTTATGTTACATTCATGTATCCATTATTAGTTGATCATGATGTCCATTCACTAAGCATGCATTATCACTTGTGTAGAGTTTTTCTCATTACCCTTATTTGTTTTCTTCTCTCAGTCATGTCAACCCTATTTGAGATATACTAGTGGATGAGGATAGTTTATTATATATTACTGATTCTTCTTGGAAATAATAATTATGCTCCATAGAGGATTTACATTAAATTATTGATCACATAACATGACCTTATTCAGTTTTTATATGGACATATTCATGTTCCCACTAACACTTATCAATATAATGACTAGGATAATACTTTTGAATATTCCTATAGTGGCTTGTTAATTCGCATTTCTAGGAATTTACACCACCATGTAGAGCACACAACATGTCCATTTACTATTTGTAGTAGTCTTTACTCTTTTTAGAGATCTAGTTGAGATTTTTATTAATCCTCTTCTTTCTATTGCCTCTTTGGAGGATATTATACTCTATCCTCCTAATTTTGTTTTTTTATCATGACAAATTACTTACGGACAATGGTCTTCCTTCTATTAATCCACTACTAGTAAATGAGACTTTTACAAAACTTATAAGTCCTATTGTAGATTATACATTTTGTTCCTATATAGGATTTTACTCTTCTAGAGACATCACATATTCTCACTTCAAAGGACTCTATTGTATTTAAAGAGAGTAAACTTATTTAGAGAATAATAAACTTATCTCTTATTATGGATATTGATTCTACAAATCTATGTGCTTCATCTATAGTCTCTTATTCAATGTGTGACAATTGTTGAGCCATACTGCACACTACACATGGACATTCTTTTAGTGAATGTTTCATGTCTTTCTTCTAATGGATCTATTTTAGTCCATTACCTTTGGTTTCTATCCATGATAGTTCCATATCTATGCCACATTTTAGAATTAGACCATATTTAGAGACCTTAGTAATACTGTCCTCATCTTATATTTTCAAATTCTCATATTTTTAGTACACACACCATGTTATTCCTTTGGCAAAGGGAAAAAACATTGTTAATTAGAGATCAATAATTTTTAGTATTCAACCATAGGATCTCATTATTGATGTTGTTCACATTATTAGTTGTAATTGGAGTGTAAACTACATCAAAATCATATTTGGGAGGGGGTATTCTATCCCTCTCTTCTTATTTCATCTATTTTGGGGGATATTTTCCCAATAATTTTTTTCCTTTTCTCCACTTAATAAGATTTGATATGTACTTGGTACCTCATCAAGCCTTGTTTATAGGACCAATTTATTCTACCAGTCTAAGATACACTTAATGGTGTGTTGGTGTGTTAGGTTTACCTAAAACTATATTTAGATTTCTTACTTATGTGATATTTGTGTACATTGGGGAAGTTTATCCCACATGAATGAGGATGTTGGTTTTATCTCTTTATTCCACCTATTTCTTGGAAGTTAGTCACACATTGATAACATGGTTATGTTATACCCATCTTCCATTTATATATGTACATATTCACCTAGTCATAATGTAATGAAATACAAGTCTATTTCTAAATACATAGTGCTCAAAATTTGGTCTCGTATTAATTTAAGTTTTAAACATAATTTATGTGCTTGATCAACCAGTATTCAATCTTAGACATCCTCATCATTAGATGAATGTTAAAATTATTCTAATCACTTACCCAATAGGTCAAATTAGTATAAATTAGACTAACATGTATAATCCACTCACAATAATGATATTAAATAATCAATATAATTATAAAAAATTCCAAAAACATCAATATTAATGATTTTAATAGTTTATCATGATTATATATTTTTCATTAAGTAAAGAGATATTTATTTTGATAAACATGTTTGATATGTGCATGTGTGTGTGTGTGTGTGTGTGTGTGTGTGTGTGTGTTAGGTAGCTTAACATGTTTGTATTTGTACTTTACATGATTATGTTTTAGTATATAGCACATAAGGAACATATATTTGTATTTTGAGATGAATGATTTACCATTTTCATCCCTCATATCAAAATATAGGAATATGGTGGGATTTTTTTAAATATTCATGCCATGAAAAATAAAAATTTCACACTCTGATACCTATATATGATTAACATGGATTAGATTGAATACATTGATACATATGTGGGCAATTATAAAGTATTTCTAGGAATCAATGAGATATTCTATGGATTTTTAGACAAATCATATGTTTTAGATAGGTCATATTCAATAGACTAAGACATTTTTACAAGTTTTTTTAGGAATGATTTATATATTCTATGACATTTTGAGATATATTATATAGTTATATGTGTAAGATTAATACATATTTGGAGGATTCTATGACATGGAAAAATATATATGTTGGAATTATTTTCCACTTTGACATATATGTGAATCATATTACGGCATGAAATTTATTCAAAAAAATGATTTCCTATTTTCTATATTTAGGAATAGCAAGCAAGCATGGCACTATGTAGGCATACTGGGTTTTATAATCATCTACATTAGTTGATCCTTTTACAAATGAACCTATTTATGAGCTTCAATTTTTTTTAAATTAATGGTTAGGTGTCACTATTCATGTACCCTTAATTCATTATATTACATCAGTTAAATAAAACTATACTTTATTATTTCACATGAGTTAATAATCATGTAGATAAATAATAAAATATGTTAAAGTTATTGTTTATATTTGGGATGAGGTTGGACCCACTAGTTACATTTATCCACCTCACTTATGTAATAAAATTTTACATTGTAAAATTATATGGATGTGGACAACACATTTGCCCTCAATTATTCTAATTTTACTATTTGTGGTTTTATGAGGAATTTAATAGATGTGAGAAGAGATATGGAATTATATTGGGTAAATTTAAGTTTCTCATTAATGAATAATATGAAAGCATGTTTTCATCTCTATTTGAGATTTTCTTACTAATATTTGGTGTTTATCTTTGGGATGAGGTTGGACCCACTAGTTACATTTATCCACCTCACTTATGTAATAAAATTTTTACATTGTAAAACTATATGGATGTGGACAACACATTTACACTCAAATATTCTAATTTTACTATTTGTGGTTTTATGAGGAATTTAATAGATGTGAGAAGAGATATGGAATTATATTGGGTCAATTTAAGTTTCTCATTAATGAATAATATGAAAGCATGTTTTCATCTCTATTTGAGATTTTCTTACTAATATTTGGTGTTTATCTTTGGGATGAGGTTGGACCCACTAGTTACATTTATCCACCTCACTTATGTAATACAATTTTACATTGTAAAACTATATGGATGTGGACAACACATTTGCACTCAAATATTCTAATTTTACTATTTGTAGTTTTATGAGGAATTTAATAGATGTGAGAAGAGATATGGAA
>JARHVA010011113.1:0-7500 GCA_037957365.1 Torreya grandis
GAAATTAATATTGAAATTTGAGGTTATTTTCTAAGGTGAAAATTTTAAATACCCCATTAGTCTAAAGGTTGAAAGTAATAGACTATGTGGAGTTTCACATGATTATTGGAGAGTTCTCTTAGGGATGATATTAGAAGAAGGAATGAAGAAGGTAAGGATCTTGGATAATATGGTTTTCAATTTCATGTGTCATGTTTTACACTCAAGAATGCAAGTGGAGCAATTGAAGAAACTTCATTTATTAAATCTTGAGAGACAATATAATAATGATATTATGAAGAAAGGAAATATAATATGAAAGTTTTCATGGGAGAAGCTCAAATTTATTTTAAGAAGATTCAAGGAGAAGGATATGAGGGAGGAAAATAAAGTTATCTTTAATTATAATAAGAGATTGAGGTTTATGTGTAATAATCTGAAATTAGATTTTAAAAATAAAAAGTAGAAGGAAGGTTGTGATTAGCCCATAGAGTAAGGAATACTCATGAAAGAAGATGTATAGTAAATTATTATTTATTTAGAAGAAGGCAACCCATTATTTGATGATAGTAAGGAGTTTTTGGTATCCAATAAATGGGAAGAGGTCGAATATTCATTGGTTAATGAATCCAACACATTTTTATTCTCTATTTTTAGGGAAGAAGGATTGAGGAGAACCAAGCGATGTTACATGTTTCATTAAAATAAATAATATAGGTGAATGAATAATGTATCCATGAGGAGTTGTAGGTTTCCATAGGAAATAATATATTTGGTTGAAGTTAGAGTTAATACACACAAGGAGATTATGGTTGGATTTGATGATGGTAAGGAGTTTTTGGTATCAATTAAATGGGAAGAGGTTAAATATTCCTGGTTAATGAATCCAACACATTTTTATTTTATATTTTATAGGGAGTAAGGGTTGAGGACAACCAAGGAATGTTACATTTTTATTTCAATAAATAATATAGGTGAATGAAAAAGGTAACCATGAGAATTTTTAGGTCTCCATAGGAAATAATAGATTTGGTTGAAGTGCAAGTTAATACACACAAGGAGAGTATGGTTGAATACCAAAGATGTGAAGGATAAGAAAATATAAATAATAATGAGAAGAGGAAATTCATGGAGGTTATTATTAATTGGTGTTTTTATTCCATCATGTGAATGGATAAAATTAGAAGAATATGGATAATAGTTAGACAAAATATCTATGAGGCATGATGAATAGGTTGAAGAAGTATGTTTTAGAACTTTTGATTTTGTTAATGTGTTTATTCAATGTGTAGGTCCATAATGGATATGATTTAAAATTAGAGGGAAAAAATTGGTCCAATATTGCATGCTCATATGTATAAGAAGTAAAGTGAATAAGTGAAAGAAGAAAATAGTATGATAGTGGTAGTTGAATAGTTAGTTGGTAAGGATAGACTAGCAGTAAAATATTTTATTCAAGTCATCATGGAGAAAATAAAGAGTGGGAAATTAAGGTTATAATATTTTTATCAAAAACATATAAATAGGTATTTAATTTATAGTAGTTAGAGGTGGGAGAGAATAATCTCATAAAAACAAGTGAAATATATTGGAAATAGGAAGAAGACCTTCTACATAGGATAGTTGTGGATAGAGAAGGATATTTATCAAATATTCATCTTCAGAGATGGATAGATAATGTAATATTATATGTAAAATTTAATAACTTGGTGATAGATGTTGGTCCTATTGGGAAATCTAGGAAGCACAATTGATTACCAAGCAACTAAACATGCGGAATTAAACTAGAATCAATAAGTAACTAGAATCAGAAACAACACAAAATATGAGAGACAATACCCAATTGTATTAATACTCTTCCAGAAGGAAATACAACAAAGAAGATGCCACAGTCTTCTTCCTTACATCTATAGAGCTCACACACATCTAGAGCATAAATAGTAAATCCATTCAAGAGCCCACTCTCTCTTACGATCCCAACAATCAACTCACACACAGAGTTGTTCACCTCCAACTAGTCAGTATCCACTACTACTAGTACACCGAGTATATACACATACTCAACCGAGTACACAACGCATTCCAAGTAGATCTCCCATGAACTTGCAACAACCTGCAACTCAAATGATCTTACTTATGGAAGGAACTACCTTGCCTTCCTCTGTTTGCTCTTGATGTGTTGCTATCACCTTTGATCCTACTGTCACCTACAGATCTCCTTTGACCTCGCACACACACACACCATGTAGATCTCCAAACATTGCCTTGCAACACGTGTCGACCAAGATCCTACACACATGAAGAATCTTTTTGATTCTCCAAACCAACACTCACACTTAGCACTGCTGTCGAACTAAGAGGAACACCCTTGCTCTCTTCACACACAGAAGGAGCTAACTTTGCTCAACTCAACTAGCACAAATTACAACATAGCCCATGAGTCTATTATATAGATCTCATGCAAACAATAATTAGACATCTAATTACAATAATTAGATCTGTAGCTCAAGACTATAATTGGCCTCTCAACATGCAAACACCCAGTTCATTAACTAACTATTCGTGAAACTGATAGTTCTAGAACTACACAGGTGATCAACGTCGGTCCCTGTCTGCCTAGAGGTGACCGATGCCGACCGATATCTTACTGATGTCGATTGTTCTTCTCACTATATATGACCAACATTAGTTGATCAGATCGATGTCAATTGCTCTACCACTTAGCAACCTCTCAGTGACCTCCTTCCCTATTTTCATCAGTGAAGCTTTTAGCTCCACAACCTAACAATCTCCCACTTGGAGATAAACAGTTGCACTATACTTGTACCTGTACACTATCTAATCTATTTCTTGGCTTGTATTCCTCTTCAAGCTCAACCTTGAAGACCAATCACCACAACCCCTATGGTGAACCTCCTGTCATCCAAGTAACCTACCGCATCCACATCTACAAACACATGTAGAAAAGAACTTGACCCTGCATAACATGTGCACCTGCTGCTGATCCCTCTCAGATACCTAAGAATCCACTGAACTACCTTCCAGTGCTTCTTTCCTAGATCGGCTCTAAACTTTTTGATAGCACCCACTCCTTGGGCAACCTCAAGTTTAGTACGCATGTACTTAACCTCATCATGTGAATCAGGACCCTGTTCTATAAACTGTCTAACCATCGGCATGCTAACTGGTATCACACAATCATCCAGAGACAAAATCAACCTGTGATCTTCCATGTCTCTAGAACACACTTATGCCAAAGAATTTTGCTCCTCCAAATTCTTCATGACACACCACTAAACTAACTTTACCTTTAATTCAGTAAAACCCTACATGTGTAACCCTACATCAAGTAAACACACAACATACAGTAATAGGATGATGTCGTGACTCATCATCCACCTAGTAAAGAAACCACAGTAGTTACAATGACATTGACTAAAGCCATGCTTTGTCATCCACCTATCAAACCTGTACCACTGTCTTAGAGCTTTCATAAGACCATATGACTTGGCCTTCCATCTCACGTGTCCATTCTCTCTATTCTTTAACCAAGGAATCCTTTCATCTTTTAGTGCTTTCTTCCAGCTGGCAACCCTACCAAATCTCTCATTTAGTTTTGCATCCTAATCATGACATGCTCCCACTGTTTCCTGGATCCTTCTTGCTCTAAGTGAGCAACGAGTATAAAAAAGAGGAACTAGGAATTTGAGGCTTACTTACCCTTTCAGTCCTCCATATGGGTGTTTGAGACTCCTTGATAGCTTTTTATCCACCCAAAATCTATTACAGTGACTGACCTTGGTCACCACATAGTCTGCATCCGATCGACGTTAGTTCCATGTAGCTATCCCTAACTACAGATGCCAAATTTCTTGACCAACATTAGTGTCTACCTATTGCCAATGTTAGTCCTCCTAACTGACATCGGTCTTACCTATTACAGACATCGATCCTCCTAACTGATGTCAGACTTACCCTACCCGACACCACCGGCTCTAGTCTACACATGATCGACATCGGCACCTGTCTGTTCGACACCGATTCTTCCTAACTAACACCGGTACCTATGTTCTCTTATGAGTGATGACTTTCTACTCACGAGATCTCTTTAGATCAAAACCCTGTCCAAACTGCTTTGCTCAGAGTTACTCAGTCTTCTCCACTAATCTTTGTCCATCATCTCCTCCATAAACACCAAGGCTTTCCAATTCTTAAGTCTATCAAAGACATTTGACTTCTTGTTAAGAACATGCATCTCCTTCTTGCTCATGTGACCAAGCCTAAAAAGCCACATCTTCGCAATAAAAGAAGAATCAATAATATAAGTAGATAAAGAGTACTTGCTTTCTTACCACTATCTAATTCAAGTGCATCTGCTGTGAGAGTTTTTGTGCATCTCTCATCACCCGACTTTCCTAAAGAAATTAGCCACATCTTCAAGCCTGGGACCTACATGACCTCCTTCAACACCCATGTGTTGGCCGCCTGCAATTTCATCTTCACTTCCCCTTTGCCAATTCTTTGGCAAGGCATACCAGCCCCTAAATAAATCTTTCCAAAGTCTCCAAAGACCTTAACATGGAAAAATACTCTATTTCAGGCTGCATGGAAAGAGGCAAAAAATCTATAAAACAAGATTCTACTTTATCCAAGGAACATCCCAGAGCATCCTGTGCAACAACACCTACAACATCTACTTCTTCAATTCATTCATGTTGATCTTCTACCAACCAACAATATTTCTTTACCTACTCTTTCTTTCCATAACACCCTAATTGACCATTCATGTTTTTCAATGCCTCCATTCTTAGTGTACTTTCTTTTGCCATTGCTATACTCCCACTCAATCAAAAACCCCTAAGAGTGACCTTTAATCAAACACAAACCTACTCCCTACAACCTTAGCTCTGATACCACTTTGTTGGGAAATCTAGGAAGCATAATTGATTACCAAGCAACTAAACATGCAGAATTAAACCAGAAGTAATAATTAACTAGAATAAAAAACAACACAAAATATGAGAGACAATACCCAATTGTATTAATACTCTTCTAGAAGGAAATACAACAAAGAAGATGCCACAGTCTTCTTCCTTACATCTCTAGAGCTCACACACATCTAGAGCATAAATAGTAAATCTCTTCAAGAGTTCACTCTCTCTTACAGTCCCAACAATCAACTCACACACAAAGTTGTTATTCACCTCTAACCAGTCAGTATCCACTACTGCCAGTACACTGAGTATATACACATACTCAACCGAGTACATAATGCACTCCAAGTAGATCTCCCATGAACTTGCAATAACCTGCAACTCAAATGATCTTACTTATGAAAGGAACTACCTTGCCTTCCTCTATTTGTTCTTGATGTGTTGTTGTCACCTTTGATCCTACTGTCACCTACAGACCTCCTTTGACCTTGCACACACACACACACCATGTAGATCTCCAAATGTGGCCTTGCAACACCTACCGACCAAGATCTTACACACATGAAGAATCCTTCTAATTCTCTAAACTAGCACCCACACTTGGCACTGCTGTGGAACTAGGAGGAACACCCTTGCTCTCTTCACACATAGAAGGAGCTAACTTTGCTCAACTCAACTAGCATAAATTACAATATAGTCCATGAGTCTATTATATAGATCTCATGCAAACAATAATTAGACATCCAATTATAATAATTAGATCCACAGCTCAAGACTATAATTAGCCTCTCAACATGCAAACACCCAGTTTGTTAACTAACTATTCATGCAACCAATAGTTCTAAAACCACACAGGCGACTAATGTCAGTCCCTGTCTACCTAGAGGTGACTGACACTAGCTGATATCTGACTGACGTTAGTTTTTCTTCTCACTGTATATGACCAACATCGGTTGATCAGACTGACGTCGATTACTCTGCCACTCAGCAACCTCTTAGTGACCTCCTTCCCTATTTGCATCAGTGAAGCTTTTAGCTCCACAACCTAACAGGTCCAAAGAACGTTCATACAAAGATAGATCAATAATTTAACTCATGTGGCATAGTGGAAGACAAGGAGATAGAGATGGTGGACATGTTTCTACCAAGTGGATTAAATGATGAAAGTGGTATTACATATATTGGAACATCCCATGTACATATTGAGTAATAGACTCTTATGATTCAATATATGCATTTTTATCATATGGAAAAGGATAGTGCAATAATATTTTCAAATGGTATGGTTTTGATTAAGGAAGGAGAGTATAATCAAACTATAACTAATGTAGAGAGTTTGAGGATGAAATAAGATAAGGATGAGATGGATAAAATAGTTATATTATCAACATAATAATGTGATGAAGAGTATGATGTTACATGTACAAATATGGAGATCAAAGATGCATTCAAATAGGCCTTCCAAAGTAACGAGAGTGAGACACTTGAATTCACAAGTTGTGAAGAATATAAGAAAGAATAAGATTATTTTATGAATATTATAAAGGAAATAACCACAAGAAAAATTATGATGATAAAATAAGAGAGTGTATCTAAGAGAAAAGATGAGTTACAAATAGATAACTGTGGAATGTGGAATGTTGTAATAGTGGGTAAGATAATGAATGAATAGACCCAAGAAGACTTTTGGTGGAGGTGGTGATATGAAGGTGTGTTTTATCACACAAGAATATTTATAGAGAATAAGATAATCCTTTGGTTTAGGAGTAGGTAATATATTAATTCTATCCCAAAAAAATAAGGAAGAGTAATTATAGATAATAAAAAGAGGACATATTTGATGTTAATAAGAGGAACTTAGAAATGGAAGAAAAATCCAGACAATTAGTTCAATTATTTAGTATGGGGTAAGGGGACACCATGACCATCAAGCTTAGTGGTAAAAATATTAGTTTCACATATTTATCCATCCATGTGATTAGGATCTCATATTTTAATTTAATCATGTGTCTAATGCAGTAGCATCAAATGCATACATGTAATATTTCATCAACCAAAAATAGTTATTTTTTGTGTTCATGTGCTCATGTTAATGTGTTGTTATTTTATCATAGTGAACATGATTCTTGGGAATTAACCATACTCGTAATTTTTTTTAAAATCATTAATATCATAAAAATATTGATTTTAAGAAGCTACATGGTTATAAGCAAGTTGGCTGATTTTTTCAACCATCGATACAATACATGAAGTGGTTACATGTGTTAAAGGGATAACTTGGATAATTTTTGTGGAAAAGTAAAAAATATAACCAATACCTAACCTAAAAATAAATGTGATTTTATATTTTGATTATTCTTTAAAGGTATGCAATTTAAAAAAAAAATCACCTCATTTTGAGCCTATATGTAAAATTTACAGATTCTAGAATTTAGTAGACTATGTATAATGATGAAACAATTGGTTTACATTGAGTGCAAGTTTTACAAGTATTAGTGGTAGTTCAGAAACCACCTTCGTAGATTCACAACTACTAGTCTACATATAATGGCAATTTAACAAGCTTTGTGGTAGTTTTAAAACATTC
>JARHVA010011113.1:12500-92341 GCA_037957365.1 Torreya grandis
ATAGATTGGAGTGATCTAATTGTAACTTCTTGTCATCTTTCCATTCTTAATTTTTAAATGGTTCTTTTTAATTTTTGACCAATATACAAGTTTCACACTTTTAATTTTTTTGGCATTGCCAACAATCATACAACACCATTCATAGTTTGAATATTTTCATAGTGTTTTTTCCCAAACATGACACACCATAGAATATTTGGTAGTATTCATTATTTAGTGAGATCAAAAAATGTTTTTGGCATGAAGTGCTCACCCCTAATTTATAGAATATTTTTTTCTTTATATCTAGTTAGAAAAATGGTGTTATCACTTTTTCCTGTCACTTTAATCTCTCCATCATCTAGCATATTGGATTGGCCTTGTTGTCTTATTAGCACAACATATAATAAGTTTATTTTCAATTAATGAAGATATAGTAAATTTTAGATAATTAAATTTGAAAGTCCTTTGCTTTGAGGTTACAAACTTATTTTATCTACCAAGTATATTGGACCATAACTTTATTCATGAAACTCCTCAAAGAATTCCCTTCAAATAGTCATATGTTGTGTGACATAGGAGTCTAGAACCAAATCATTATCCATAAATGAACTCTCTTAGGAATTTATTTATTTTTTAGAGATGGAAAAAACACATTAACAAGAAAAATGAGCTTAGTTAGGTTCAAATTTATTCTTATTCTCATTTTTAGTGTTTATCCAAGGAACACAAAGTTAAAAGGTATTATTAATTGGTTCCAATTTTGTTTCTTGCACCACATATTTTTTCATCATTTTGTTCTACCTAAAAAAACTTTAGTTATACTAAATATAATTTCATCTTCATGTCTAAGAAGAAGAGGTTTAAAACCCATGCTTGAGATTAGATTCTTGTTTCACACTAGTATCTTTAGGTATAAATTTGGCATGTGTGATACATAGTTATAATTATTTTCATGGTTTATTTACCCATAAATTTGATTTATTTAAACTTTATGGAAATATAGATCAAATAAAGAAGAGGACATAATTTCTACATTTTCCCTGAATATCAAATAAGTGTAGGTACAACATCTAGTGGTGCATAGACCTAAAATAATTCATAACATATAAATTATAAAATGATTAGATTGGAAAAACATTACATGTACATTAGTCAAATTATTTTATAAATAATACTACCTAGGTTATGATTAGTGTAAGAACCTATTTAATTTATCCACAGTCATAGTCATAGATTTTACATAGAATCAAACAAAGACTTGTACAACCTAGATGTCAGGAAATTAATGGATGACAAAAAAATAATGATATTTGGTGAAAACCAAATTTATTTCATTAATTAATCAATGAGATATTAAATTATTTATATCCAAGCATGTGACTATTAATTTCATATTCTGTGAAGAATATTTACCTTCTTGCATGGAGTGTCACTACAAGAAAAAACAAATCTGACAATTAATATTAGGATTAACATTATCATATTAAAATAAAATTAAACCTAGTCCGCACTCTAAAATATATAAACATTAATTTGTGATTGTTACATTAATTTTTTCTCTTTTAATGTTCATTTTACAATTTTATAAATTTCATTTTTTTAGTTACACATTTTAGCAACTAGAGAAAAACTAAAATAATTTTTTATATTATGAAACAATAGATCTCCTTAGTTCCATTTATTTAAATTTATTTTCATTATTGAATTAAAAATGGTTAAATAGTATAAATATATGATATAATAAATTTAAAACCTCTCAATATGATAAATGTAAAGAAAAAAACTATCACCATAAAATATGTTATAGTGAGATACCCCTATGGTAGGACATACTAAAAATGTGATAATGACCCATAAAGACCAATAAATAAATAAGTCACATAGCATATTATAGTTTTTAACAATATATAAATTTTATATCTTAAATCTTACTCGCTTAAATAAGTCTTGTAGAATAGGTGCACACATGCATGTGATTGCACGCACACACACACACATGGATTTTTTTGTAATTTTATAATGATTTTTAATTTTAATTATTTAATATAATAATTAATAAAATGATAATTCCAAGGGGAATATTAAGATCAATTGAAATAAAAATAGTTTAAAGGGTGCAATCAAGAAACAATCAAAGATAGGTAAGCCAATGGGAAAAATAAAATAAGTGAAAGAAGAGGAAGAAATAATAAAAACTAAAACTTCAATAATAACTCAATTCATGATAAGAAATAAGGTATGGATATATAATTTTTCATTACCAATAAACCTTTTTAGGTTCCTCAAAATGGATAAAAAATCAAAGGGGAAAGAGCTATTACAACATAACAAGCAATGTAAACAAATCATCTATAAGAATGTCAAGGTAAAATAAAAGGTAAGTGATAAGGTTTACGTTTACATAATAAATAGAAATAATGAAATAAACTAGAGGAATTAAGTCACATGAAAGATACAATAATTAAAATAAATAAGCTATATACACTTACAAAAACTACAAGACAATAATGATATAGCAATGAAGAATGGTATATGACTATCTTAGATAACTAATGACCTCATATCTAATGTTATATTATAAACTATATAATTCATATATTCCACCCAAATTATCAAAAAATAGTCATGACATGTGTATTAGTCAAAATCATTTTCCCAAACAGAGATACACAAAGAGTGGGATCATTAACCCACATGAACCTATTGAGAAGCATGCATAGTAATATGTCATGATAAAATAGGTGCATGGACATTATCTATAACAAGATGTTTCAACTACATTTAATGACATGGATAATTATATAGAGTATGCATATAAGGTGTAATAGTAGTATTTGGAGCTCTATGAGATGTTATAGTAGATGATGGTGTGGTATACATAAATGTAGTAGTGGCCATAATTGATGTTCATGAAATAGTATAAGGTATCACACATGGTTCAATTATTGGTTTATTATTAACCTCAATAATTAATTAATCCATGGTCATCTAAGTAATAGAATATATTATCATGCATATGAGACTAGATAAAACCATAATATACATGTATAATGACCTTTTTCAAATTGTAGTGTAATACAATCAATAAGTGTTCATAAAATACCATTATCAATGTGAAGTATCCAAGTTTTACTAAGTAAATACTTTTCGTGTTGCCTTAACTACATACAAATTACATCATAATTATATTTTCAATATAACTAGTGTCCAACAAAATTAAATGTGTTCTTGAATGATTATAAGAGACAAAACCATTAATATATAAAGGATTGTTTATTGATTCTTCATTAGATATATCATGATCATAAATTATGAGTTCATATGTTTGCTCTTGGTTCTTATGTTTTCCATATGATGCAACATTATAAAATTATCATTGATAAGATGGACCAAATGTTGAGCTATGAGAATTCAAAGATTAACATCTTAATGTAGAATCCTTACTTAAATAATTAAGAGTTATAAGTTCCATTTAAAAGGGTATTTATTTTGATTTATTTTCAGTTATTGGATTAATTAGGAACTAAAATACTTATGTTTTGTTAAATGTATTCATTTTTTTATAGTTTTTGTCTTTGTAACATTATTATTTACATATCTAAATATGGTTTCACTTTTTTAAAATAGTAATACTAGAGGATGATTAGTTTTTCTTTTTTTTTTTTGTTCTTTTCCTGATTAGTATTTTTAAAAATGTCTTCCTTATGTTTGTTTCTTTACTCGTGATAGGTATTGTCTTGTTGAGAACAAAATATGGTAACAATAATCCATATTCCTATAGATGAAAATATAGTTGGAAAATAACAAATATATTCATGTTATCATGATATTATCTAGGACTACATGGTGAAAATATAATTTTAAAAAAAATCATACATGCCATATTGTGTGTAATCATTTTCATCTTTATCATCTTAAGCATAAGTGACCTTATTGGCCAAACTATTTTCAGCCACATCATACATTTACATTTGTTCCATGGAAAAATATTGTTGATATGCTATGATTTTTGGATTAGGTACATTAATATGTCACTATATGTTATATATGTTCCATAGTTCTATAGTACCAAGAAGGAACAACATCCATATAACTATTATATATTTATCTCTTGTTTAATAAATTTTATTAATTTATATAATGTAGAGGAGACATAATTCATAACACGAATCAATTATTGACTAATAAATATATTATATATTAATTTCCTATATATTATTCAAACTTTATTAAGTATAGTCCTAGGCCAAACAATTATGTTTAATAAAATTGTTCTTTAGAGGCTTCATGCTTGATTATCAAAGCATTGGATTATCATATTTTATGGTGTAATATAGTTTTAATAAATTATTAATTAAGGAATGCCTCTCTACATATGTTCAATAATTACCCATTATCTATGAGAACCCTATTTACTCTCAAATGATTGATTTCAGCTTGAATATATAATGGGAGGTTTCAATAAATAATGTCTTTAGAGGGTAAATCCTATTAACAAAGGATATGATATGATTTCTATTTTGTAATTTTTTAGAAGGGAATAAAAATATTTCATCTTAGTATATGTTTTTAGAGTAGTATCATGTAAATCATCATGTCAATATGTTTTTAAAAATAACTTGTTTTTAATAAATTCTAGGATGGATATCTTGGAATGTCTATTTTACATTTGGTCCATAAGATCATAAGGTTTGGGTGTAGAAATAGATAATATTGGACTGAATGGGGAGCACTAAATTCTTGAGTGTGGTTAATTTGTATTTCCCAAACTAAATAGTTGACAAGTTGGATAGTGGCATTACATGTCCTACATCTTCAGGTTGCTACATCATCTATCTCATGGTGTATCATATTAGAATCAACAATATTAGACAAATCACTAAGAAAATGGAAAGTAAATATATCAAAGTATAGGTTATTACTACATAAAGGACAAAAATTGATATTATTATGTTTCAATAAATTAAATAATATTATATAGTGTGAGAAAATAAATATAATAACCATGGTAAGCACTTTTATAATAAATGTTTCAATAATTAAATTACTCTATATGAATTTTTAAAAATGAACTTGACATGCAAATTTTATCTAATAATGACATAAAATAAGAAACACAAGCCAAAAAATACGTTGTTAAGGGGAAAAAGCAAAGGCTAAATATTATCATCATTAATCAAGCCAATAAAATACTGGTAAAAATGCAAAAGCAAGGATTAGTATAAAACCCTAAAAATTGATAAATGAAAACTAAATTAGATCTCAACAATAACATTTTATTCATAAAACCTAAGGGGAAACGTCATAGCACATATGTATGTAAATAACATAGGTGTTGCACATATATCCTTTTGAAGAATAGAGGTGTTCACCAATTGCATTTTACTAATTTATAATACTTGAGTGTAGTGTTATTAAAAAAGTGGAAAATCCATTTTAAAAAGGTAGATATAACATGTATTATTTCACTCAATTAATTCAAATCTTCCATAGTGGATGAAAATAATGATTAAACATGAAATACATAAATTAGACAAGCAATGAATAAAATAAATATAAAAAGTGACAAAATAATCAAACATAGAATGAATATTCGGATTCAAAGAGTCAAACTATGGTCTATAAGTTATGTATCAAATATATGTGAAATTTGGAGAGTTGATTTTGTAAGAACATTTTAGGTCCCTACTTTCCTAATACCAAATATATCTAGGGAATATTTGGTAACCAAAGATTCCTCTACATTATTGCCATCAAATATGTTATGTTGCACTCAATCTATATCACACCCATTTGATAAATATATAATGTCTAGTTTAGCTTCAATTCATAATGTCATAAATTAATGTGCTTGATATTCTTTGAATTCATGATTAGATTGTTGAAATTTCTACACTTTTCATGTCTTAAGATAATTTCCAATATCACACATACAAAATAGAACTGAAATAATTATTTGGGTTAGAGGAATTATTAGCTACATATTCAACCTACTACAATCAAACCACATGTAGTTCAAGTGCTGCATAAATAGAATCTTGAAAAAAACTTAAACATTATCTTACCTAGATGTGATGATGTAACTACATTATCATTCACCTAAACCCTCTTTCATTACAATTAGATGATGCCACAATAGTTTTAAGTGAATAATGACCAATGTTAACTCAGTGTGCAAGTTCCCTCTTAAGAGTAGTAAACAATTTTATTATTGAAATCTCTAAGTTAGGGAAGGTTCCCCATCCATTTATCATATATATTATGTTTGGTAAATTAATTGGAATAATTCATATATATACTAATCCTTTGGACATGAAAATTATTAGGGTTGATCATGAAAAATTGAAATAAGTGAAACCAAAGGAATGGGAAATTAGGCCAAGGTGGAAGGACAAAAAAAAACATGACATATTTTATGGCATATTAAATATACTTATGGAATAATTGAACATATATTTATAGCCACAAAATCTTTCCCAAGAGAGATATATGTCTAGAATGGGTAAAACCAACTCAAAATATAGACAAAGACATATACAAAATTAAAAGGCCAAAGGGAGACTGTTTTGGGTTAGAAAATTTCCTAAAAGTATCCACTTATGAAAAATTGGACCAAGTGTATTAAAAAAATTAAAGGGCACTATAGAAAATGGTATTTAAAAAAAATTGAGCACGTAGCAAAAAAAATTTGGCATAAGGTTGAGTTTCAATTTAGTCTATCATCAAAAAACTAATGGAAAAGTAGTGATAACACATAAAAGCCTCAAACATTTTTTGAGATACATGGTATGATGCAAACCAAAATAGTTAAACATGACTTGACATAAGATAGTATATTTTAAAACAACTCAGTTAATATAAGTACAATCAAAAATCCATTTTAGATTTTGTATGGTTACATACATAAGTTCATTAGTAAGTTGATAAATATATTGTATATGATTAGAATAAGTTTTTAATGGGATAAATGTACATTGTATATGCATTAGGTACATATGAAATTGATATTTACTTTGCAAAAGAGTTTCTTGGAATACAAAAATTGTACTGAGCCAAAGACAAGAATTAGATTTCAAATAGGAGTCTTGGTTTTGGTTCATTTGATGAAAGGTTATTAATAGGAATATATGACAATATAAAGTGGAATAAGCTTAATAAACTTATAATTATATTAAAGTCCAAAGGAATAAGATACAAACTAATTAGGTAGATAAACCCCTTTGGATAAATAAATATGTCCTTGATGGGTTTGATGCAGTGGCACTTCATACTAAGAAAGCTAAATATCACTCAGAATCCCTAGTTGGTAATGAATAAGAATTCAAACCTTGTAAGAAGGTAGTTTCATCTCAAAGTTCTAATTTGGATTCAAAAGAGATATAAACAACATATTTCATTAAATTTTCCCTTGGTTAAGTTGCAATTCACTTATTTGAAGGGGGTTAGGTAGGATTACATAGTATATCTTAGGATTAAAGGTGAGGAAGGCATACGTTGGGAGAAATATGGGACTATCCAAATGAAATGAGCAAGTTAATGATCAAGGATATAAATTAGGCTAAATAACTCCTTACTTAGAACATGATGGTTTGATCAATTCTAAGGATAGCAAGTCCAAACATAGACCTAGAAGGTGAAAGAATTAATTCTTACATTACAACCCCAATAAATAAAAATTAACTAGAGAGAGATTAGGAGGCGATAGAGGAATCCCAATTTAAAATCATAAAGGAGGGACTTTCCCCATAACCAAGAGGATATGATAAAATAAAAGGTTGGAGATGGGCCAATTCTCTTAAGTTAAGAGTAAGGAACCAAAAGAGGACAATATCTAATGGACACATGAAAGTACCAATAAAAATAAATAAAAAATGTATAATTTAGGGAAGAGGACAACTACCCAGGAAGGTTGATAGGCTAGAAAACTAGGAAGAAAGAAATGAGAAAAGAAGTTGCTAAAGACACATAGAGGACCCTTCAACCAAGTGAAGATTACACTAGTGGTTAAAAAATGAAAGTTGTCCCATGGAATGTAAGAGGCCTTGGAAAACTAGTAGGAAAATACTAGTGACAAACTTGAGGAAAAATCAAAATCCTTAGTTGTTGATTTTAAAAAGTATCTAAAATTACTAAAGAAAGTCTAATGCAAGTCGATAAGGGTGTGGGGAAAAATTCTAAATGAATGGGTTATAGTCCTAATTGGGCTTCGGGATGTTTGGATATGTTTTTTAATATCAAAGAGATGATGTGGGAGGTCCTCATAAATAATAAAAATTACATTTCCATCCTATTCAATGACACTTTTAATAAATACGAGTGGATTTTTCCAAATAACTATGCTCCTAATTCTAGGTTGGGTAAGAAGAGCCTTTGGAGAGAATCAAAAGCCTTCAAATATAAGTGTGAACTTTGTATCTAGATGGTGGATAGGGATTTCAACTCCCTTTTTTATCCAATGGAAATAAAAGAGGCTCAAAGGATTATGAGGATACCATTTCATATCTTAATGATTTTATCTTATATGCTAAGCTTATGGATGTTGAGTTAATCAGATCCATCTAAAATTATTCCAATAGAAGAGTAGGGTACAAGTTTACTCATTTTAGGTTGGATATATTTATCTTCTCCTTAAACTCTCTCCCTCATATTGGGTATGACCACAATTGATCTGTATTCACTATGGAGAGAGAAAATAAAATTAGAAATCCACCCTTCGACTTTGAAAAGATGTGTATTTTCCACCTTGATTTATTAGAGTCAGTCAAATTTTGGTGTAAAAATGGTTATATGCTTTTATATGTTAATTTTGTCTTGTACGCTCAGACACATTAAATAAAAAACTCAAAATTTAGAATAGATAAGTGTTTGGTATTTTTTTTGCTTAGAATAAAAGTATAGTGGAGGAACTATTGAATATTGAGGAGATAGTCTAAAAGGTGGGTCTTAATGAAAAAACTCTTTGGACAGAAAAGGTTATTTTGAGTAACTTTCACATTTTAGTTTTTAAAGAAGAGACCTACTGGATACATAAATCTAGATGTTTATGGTTGAAATAATGTGATAGGATTACAAAATATTTTCATCATTTAGCTTATATAAATAAAAATTACTCTAGAATCATAGAATTGGCCAAAGAGGATGGTGTTCTATGCTAAGAAGAATTAGGAATGAGGGAGGAAATCATTCACTTTTTTAAGATCTTATTTTTAGTAAGTTCTAACCTAGATCTAAGGAAAGAAGAAGCAATATTGGGGCTCTTCCCAAAAATAATTTCCCAAGAGGAAAATAAATATTTACTTAAACCTCACTCTTCAAAGGAGGTTAAGTTTATTCCCTTCTCGACGGAAGGATAGAAATATAAATGATTTTATGGTTCCCATCCATTTTCTTCCAACATTTATGGGATGTTATCCATCTGGATGTGGTTGCTATAATGGATTATTTTTTTAGTTTTAGAAATATTATTAGAGAATTGAATAACTCATTTTTGGTTATCATGCTCAACAATAGTAGAGCCAAAGAAATAACATATTTCAAACCCATAATACTATGTAGCACCATATATAAAAATTATACCAAAACTTCAGTTCAAATAATTGAGCCATTGTTACAAAATAGTATAACTCATTAATAATGATATTTTATCTTTAGTAGACAAATCACAAATGGAATTATTGTCATCCATAAGGCCATTCATTTGGTGGAAAACTTGACCAAAGAATGTATTTTTTTGAAATATAATATGACCAAAGCTTATGATAGGGTCTCTTTGAGCTTCTTAGTTAAGGATATTGATAAAATTAGGTTCAACCTAGGATTTATGGGATTGATTTCTAATTTCATTTCATCCCCCAAATTATATGTCTTGATCAATGGGACCCTATATGGATATTATCTGGCTAATAAAGGGCTAAGGTAAAGGTACCCTATTTTTCCTTACATGTTCAACATTATTTTTTAGGTTCTTTGCATAAGGCTAAGGATTTAAAGAATATAATGAGAAGTCAAATGGATCAAGATATTCCCTAACATGGATCCATTAACCCATTAAAATTTCATGTCAAATAATTTTTCTATGGGAGAAGCCTCAGTGTGAGGCCAAGGAAATAGAATCCATTTTTTTGGATTATGAAGAGGTATAAGGTTAGAGTATAAATTTCTCCAAATCTCTCTCTTATTTATCCACACTCCGAAAGGGCTTTAGAAGATTTTTAGGATTATAGAATGAAAGGTTCATAATTTTCATTCATATTACATAGGGATGCCTTTATTTAGTGGAATAATCTAGATATTGACAAAATTAATAGGAAATTTATAGGATATAAAGGAAACATATTCCCTCAAATACATAAAATATAACTCTCAATAGTTCCCTATAAAGCATCCATGTTTACAATATGTCCCTAGTCAACATTCCCAAACAATTTATGGATTGAGTGCAAAAAATATAGAAAATGTTTTTGTCGTAAGATTATAGGAAAGAAATAAATTTCATCTTATGTCCTAGGGTAAGGTTTGCATTCTCAAAGATAAGGAAGGACTTGGACTCAAAATGATTAAAAGGATGAATTATGCTCTTAATGCAAATTTTGGGTATAAAGTGCTGAAAGAAGAGTATTTATGGGTCATTATTTTTAAAGATAAATACCTAGAAGGGAGGGAATTAAATGTTTTGGTGATGGAGGAAGGTCCCACAAATGTCTCTACCTTCTTGAAACATATCACCAAAAGTAAATTCCTAATAAGGAAGGGTAGAAAATGGAACATGGAGAATAGAAGAAAAGTTTTTTTTTTATGATCCTTATTTTTATGACTACCCACTTAGATCAAAGGACCCATGTAATGAGGTGTTTTAAACGTTAAAATATTCTATAGGGACTAGATTTAGAGACTAATGGGTCTCCTCTTATAAATCACAAGTCTAGAAAGAGTTACAAACTAACTTCATGAGTGAGTCCATCTCTCATAGCTTGAGAGAGTTACACTTGAAATTGTAGTAAAATCACATAAGCATCTTCCCTAAATATGGCTAATTTATTTTAGTAGCGATACCAAAGAATCATAACATCTAAGATTTTGGGGGCTATCAAGGAAAAATGGAAAGCTTTATATTCAAAAATCAAGCCCCTCTTATCTAATGAATTTGCATCCATTTTAAAGAACTAGAAAATTTATCCAATTTTAAAAGAAAACTCTCCTAAGAATTTATACAAAATCAAAGTGAAGTGGTCTAATCCCCTAGACTCCTAGATAAAATTAAACTTTGATAGTGATACCAAAAATAAATGGGGATTATAAGGTAGGGAAACTCCCCATTAAGATAATTAGCATATTGAATAGTGATGCACTATTCGGATGGAGTCTCAAGGAAGGGGTGTTATGCAATCATTATTGTTATTATGGTTAGTCCTTTTATTTATGACTGGGTTGAGTTTAGTGATACCCTTAATCATTTATCAACATGGGGAATCACTACAAGGTATGTTTCGTTATTTTTAATTAATAATTCCATCAGATTGGTGGAAGATATATTGATTAAGTTGAGTTATTGGTTGGATAATGATGAGAGGATGAGTCTAGAATGTGTTATAACTATAGGAGGTGAAAGAGATAAATTTTATCCTATCTTCTGCATTGAGGTGAAGAGTTATGTATCGATTTGTCATATCCTATAGAGAGGGGGGATTAATAACTACATGGAAAATATCATCAGGTTTGAACCCACTCTTTCAAAGGAATTTTTCATGGCCTATAATGATAGAAAAGTTTGCATGCATGGGATGACCATCACCATCTCTAAATAAGTCATTATAAAGTTCATTGGGATGTCATGTGAAGGAATGAAATTATAAAGATAAACAAAGAAAGAGATATTTTATTAATGGTTTTTCAAGATAAATGATATGCCTCAAAAAACCAAGAAATGATATCTAAGGATGGATCTTCCTTATTCTTAACTAATTATATCTCTTCATATAACTAAATACATAACATTTTAAGGGAAGTATATAATTCTCTACTCCCATAATTTCATGCTTTTCAACCACTTTAAGGGGTAGATAATGGTCAACCTACCCTTCCTTCTCATGTCTCTAGAATTTTTAGTGGTGGCCTATTAGTAAAACTATACGAAACACATAATTCATCAAGATCTAATTTATCTAACTATCAAGAATGGCTAGCCACTTGAAGGTAATCAAATTTTAGAATCCAAAAAGGAAAAATATAGTATTTCCAATGTAGAAATTGAGGAGGACTAGGAAGAATATTCTAACATAAATAAAATTTCCCTAGATTTTTTTTAAAATAAAAAAGTTAAAATTAAAGGAATGGAATTGTTAGCACTAACACCAAGAAGATAAAGTGGCCCATGTCTAACCTCAAGACTATTGATTTGAAGTTTTCCCCATCTTAGGGAGTCTATATATTCACATGATTGGGTTGGGGACCACATGATGGATAAAGGATCAAATAAAGGGATCCGGGACCAGTTTGTCAAAGAGGGTGGGTAGGAGAAGGGAATTTACTCCATTGAGAAATAAAAAATGAATGAACTAGAGACCAGGATCACTAGACTATAATATAATATAGCTCTACATTTTATCAAGTGGAAATAATTAAATATGAAAAGTAAAATAATTAGAGATGAATTGGAGAAGCTTTATTCCACTGAGTTGAGTTTTTTTAGGGTGGTGGAGGGAAAAAACATTTTAGTGTCCTAAACCCTATCTTAGAGGAATATATTGAATATAAGAAAGACATAATGAAGTGGGCAGAGGAGTAGAAGAAACTTAAAAATGCCAAAACAAAATCTAGAAAGTAGGGGGAAAAAGGTAAGGAGGCCAGTAAGAGGAAAAAGATAAATGAGGAAAACATTGAGGGACTGAGTAAATGCACCATGGGGAACCTCAAGAAAGACCCTGTATGGTGACTTATTTTTGGATGTTGGTCTATTTTTTGTTTCATTTTGTGTTGATTTATCTTCTTTTCTCATTATGTAAAGGTTTTGAGACCCTTTAAAAATTGATTGTTTACTTCATATAATAAAAAAAAGTTTCCTAAGTAGGAAAGTGAAGAGGTAGATATGGTGATAAATTCCATTTGGGAATAAGTAGAGAGGACAAGTGGTATTGAGTATAAATAACATTTTTATAAGTTAATAATAGAGTAGTTAAACATTAAACTTGTATGAGTGCACTCAAGATTTATAATTATGATAAATAAATGGAATATCTCACTTATAATTAATGATAATGATCTCATGGATCTATTTATGTACCAAGGGTATATGGTGTATAAATATTTGTGTCCAAAAATAATCTCACATTAACCAAAAATATGACTCAATAATTATAAATGTGTTTTCAACTTTTCAAAAATGTTAACATATTTTGTTATGTCAAGTACAATAATAATTAGTCTAATAATCATCAATATAGTTAAATTTTTTTTGGAACATCAAGTCAAGTAGGCTTTAGTCTTCTCCTATAGTTCAAACTAACCAATTTTACACAAATTTTAAAAAAATCAATTCAATGCATGTGAAGATTTCAAAACCATTAGTTTTATTTAACTAACAATTATGAAACCACCAGGGTAGTTACATAATCATTTATCTATATTAATTAGTAGTTTGACATGTGGTGAAGGGAAAAATAAATTAACACCAAAGAGTATAATTTTTAAAAGTGCACCATTTTCCAAGATATAAGGAATTTGAAGAGTAAGTGCTTATTATCAAATCAATCAATTGAGATTTTGATCAATTTACAAGAGGTTATGATATAAAATTATATTTAATACTTAGTTAGAGTTCAAAACATGAAATGGATATAAAGGAAACAAAATTCTTGGAAACGAGATTGCTATGAGTAGTGTGTGTCCATAATAGAGTATATAGGGTAATAATTCCATTAAGGGATTGAACTAGTTGTAATATTTTTCATATTTATGTTGAAAAAACTATAAAGTGTGTTTTATGTATGGGTAAAACAAAAATAAAATCGTAACACTTTTTTAAAAATAAATAAATCTATGTTTGGATCCAATTTTGATTTCTAATGTTTGAAGTGTCTCTTTGAGAGAGAGTGGCTTAATGTAATTTAGGGAGTACTACAATCATTAATTTGGTCTTATAATTCTTGTTTTGATCAACTTATGAATCATATATCAAATTCATATAAATTTTGTGATGTTCTATAAGTTAACTGATAATGTGTGTGTGTGTATTGTTGTTTTTAAAATACCCTTTGAAAACCCTTGAATAAATATGTAAAAATTTATTGATGTATTCAATGGTTTTGAAATGGTATTTTCAAAACAAAAAAATAAAATTTAAAATTTATCCATATATATATATATATATATATATAATTTTATCTTGTTATTTTGAAAATATCATTTCAAAACCATTGAATGCATGGATAAATTTGTACACATGCATTCAAGGGTTTTCCAATGGTATTTGTATGTATTTATGTATGTATAACATTAGTAATAGGATGCAATGAATTTATAAATTTTATTTTCTTGTTTTCAAAATACCCTTTGAAAACCCTTGAATGCATGTATCTAAATTTATCCTTGCATTCAAGGGTTTTGAAAGGATATTTTCAAAACATCAAGATAAAATTTAAAATTTATCCATTTATCTTATCCTCATGTATATATATATATATATATATATATATATATACATACACATATATGTATGTATGTATGTATGTATGTATGCATGCATGCATGTATGTATGTGTGTGTATATATATATATATATATATATATATATATATATATATATATATATATACATACATACATGTATATATATGTATATGTACATATATATGTATATATACATTATATATATATACATATATATATATATATATGTATGTGTATATACATATATATATATACATATATATATGCATTTATAAATACATATATATATATATATATATATATATATATATATATATATATATATATATATATATATATATATATATATATATATATATATATATATATATACATATACATATATATCTACATATATATGTATGTATGTATGTATATATATATATATATATATATATATGTACATATATATATATGTAGATATATATGTATATGTATATGTATGTATATATATATATATATATATATATATATATATATATGTATGTATATATATATGTATGTGTGTGTGTGTGTGTGTGTGTGTGTGTGTGTGTCCACACACACACACACACACACATGTGCACACACAAAATTATCCTCCATACTTATAATTATTATTAAATTTTAAAAACATTATATAATTGATTATATTTAGAATAAAAACCTTACACGCACCCTTGCATTGATAATTTACTACTAAATATTCAAACTTGTATTGAAACTATAAGTGTAAATCATTAACAAGCCTAAATTGGATACAATATATAAAAAGAGAAACTATCTTTGAATGGGTGGTAAAATAAAATATATTATTAGATAAAATGGTGTTTTTTCATTGGAATGTTTCCAATTTTTTTCTATTGACGTAATTTTTTTTATTTGTGCAAGGACAACATAAAAAGCTTATACCAATTGGATAAGTTTGAAATTCATCTTAGCCATTTTCAATTAACTCTTTTATCAGTGTTTCCATATGATTTCTATTTTCCTCTCATTGCATTCAAACCCGAGGTAAAGTTTACATTAATACTTGGGGAATATATCTAGGTAAGTACCATTTCATTAGCTTAAGAAATAATTAAATGTACATGTCCACATAGTGGATGTATTTATCAAAATGGTGGCTATTTATGTTCATGGTTTTAGAGATAACACCATGATTAGATAAACTATTTATATTTATAAAATTTTATATTAATCCTAAATTTACCTATTATCTACTATATGTGTCATTCCACTATAAAATATAGATTCTAAGTTTTTCACTCTTTAACGTAAGAGTGCGATTTATAGATAAATGGGGTTTAGGTTAAGAGACACTACAATAAACCAATAAAAGCAACAACTCTTGTTTGTAATCCTCAGGTGTTTTATTATGTGAAAGTTAGAGGGAAAGATGTAATATTTTGACATATGACACATTAACACAACCTCCTGCCACATACTAAACCAACATTGAAGAGATTATATATATGCATCAATGAGATAGTGCACATAGATATTTAAGGAATTTAAAATTTTAAAAATATAAAATAAGATCAATTTTATCTATAAAGAGGGTTCAGGTCAAGAGACACTAACATATATCAATAAAACTAAGCACAATCCAACCCTATATATATATATATATATATATATATATATATATATATATATATATATATATATATATATATATATATATATATATATATATATATAATCAGATTAATACACATTTTTTAGGCTTGATTCTAATTTCCCTTAACTCAATTTCAAATACTACCAATGCATAAGTTTGAATTCATGAATTTATCTACAAATATCATTTATCAAGTTTCAAACATCATAATTATATATATATATATATATATATACATATATGATGTTTGAAACTTGAGAAATGATATTTGTAGATAAAGTCATGAATTCAAACTTACTTATGCATTGGTAGTATTTGAAATTGACTTAAGGGAATTTAGAATCAAGCCATAAAAATGTGTATTAATTTGATGATGTAAAAAATCCACTTTGAAACTTGTTTGATACTGAAAAACCACTTTAATTTTTTTTTGATATCGGACGTCTAGTTCAAATTTGAATGATAATGTTAGATCATTTGAAGACTTTGTAAATGTTTTTTTCCAAATATTTTTAGATATATATCTAATATTGCTAATTTGATGTGGGAAAATTAAATAATTTCTTATCCTTAATACAAAAAGTAATTCCTTTTTAATAGATATTGCATGAGCATAACGAATGGGGTTGTAATGAGTGGTTTACCTCAATTAGACCCATGTTCTTAATTTTTTTAGAAATTAACACTCATCCAGTCCAATAATTGATCTATTGTGTAGTTTGAATATCCTAATCCTTATTCATATCTATGAGATGAGATAAATTCCTTGATTATATATACTCTTTCACTAATCCTCCTTTTCATATAAATATATGACTATAACTCTTCAATATAAAGTGATGTTGTAAAACTTAAATTATATGTGAATAAATCAAGGAACTATAATGACGATGTGTGATATCTCTATATTATAACTTTATGCATAAATGTGATCATGTATGTATCCACTTCTCAAATTAAAATTGGTAACTTATTAGTGTGGATGATGATATTGAAATTTGATCATGAATAAATATGTTTGGAAGATAAAGGTGGCTAAGATAGTCGATGGGTAAATTGATAGAGGGAAAGTGTTCTAATGTATATATAGACATACAAAATGCAAATTAATATAGTATTAATGTGTAATAAAGTTTTTTAGTTGCAACAAAGTGTATAATGAGGACATAATAAACCATGAAAAACTAGGAAAAGGGGTCAAAAGATGCATTACCAAAATGACCAATATTGAACTATTTCAATACTAGTCAAGGTAACCAAAAACCCTAAAAGTAGGGATCTAAGGATTATATGAGCATTTAGGGTATCACAAGGCAAATACATAAGTGACTCAAGGCCTTTAATTTTTTTGAATTGAATGGTAAAATTACTATTGACCCTAGATAAGCTAAAGGTAGAGTTTACAAGGTTAGGTAATGTGGTATAATGCCATGATCAAAATATAATATACCAATAAGATCCTAATTTAAACTAATTGTCCATATTATTACAAATAAACACACTAATAAATTAGAAAATAATAGTCCTATACCAAAACTATATGTCTAAAAAATACCCCACTTTGATTTTTTTTGTTTGTATATGAATTAAATAAAATCATGCATGTGTCATTAAGAGAGAAAGATTAAGATGTTATAAAAAAACCTATAATATATGCTAAAAGATAATAATATATATGATAAGGGTTTGAAGTAAAATGGTGAGATGTTATCTTATCACATATTCTTACTCCTATGAAATATAAAACATAAAAACCTTATTTCTTCACTATATGCATGAATTTATTAACTACCACTATAGGTTTGTGAATAGGTAACAATGCTCCTAAATTTGGCATTGAATCTCTATAATAATTACACACACACATAAAGTTTGGAATACTATAAATGTCTATATAAATAAATAATAGATAAAATAGATGAAATGAGTGAGTGATGAAATAACATGGATGAAAATGCTTAGTGATATGTGAAACACACCACCATTTTTTAATAATTTAAACTATCAGATGTCTTAATAACTACCTGTTCAATAAAAATAACTAAAATCTAGGTCATGATGATCATGTATTTTGTAAATTATTCATATCATGTTCTATTAATTACCTCAAACTATATGATGAGTGTATGTGTCTGTAGGGGGATAATATAAAACCCTATTTCATGCATCATCATATGTCTCAAGATAGAATAAGTAGATCATATGACCATATTTTTAGGTGAGATATGTACATACATATCACTCATTTGAAAGGGGGATAATAGAAAAACGTTTTGCATGTATCATCATATGTATCAAGATAGAATAAGTAGATCATATGCCCACATTTTGAGGTGAAGAATGTAACAACATGTCACCCATCTAAAAAATGAAAGATTTTATGTATCATGTGTAAAATATGAAAATATGAAATTTGTGTAATTATTGAAGTGTAATGATAATATGTAACCAAATATTAATATGTTGAAGTAAAAAAATATATGAGAAACTAAAATAAAGTGAAGGATGGTTAAATTGATATATTATTCAATAATAGTATGTGTTGAGAAGTGTTGCCATTGATGTCAAGGTGCATCTAGTGAAGATGCATGGTGAGTGGTATTTGAGGTATGGCCTTATGAGATTGATGTGATAAGGTATGTTTTCTGAGCTTTGTCTTCTCTATTGGTTGATGTCAAGGTTGATATTAAGGTTTAGGTCAACATGAAATTATCAATGTTATGATTGAATATTTTTTTGAAGGTATGATGACAAGTAGGTTTACAAGAGTGTTGTTGAGAGAAAGGTAAATTAGAAGTGACAAGTTAAATTGGTAGTGATTTATGTTAAGAAGATTTAAATGGTGTTGGTTTATGAGAGAAATGATATGAAGGTGTTATGAATATTATTATGTCATATTGAGTGAGATCATTGAGGTCTGTATGTTTGAGCATAGTCAAGGTGTCTCATGAAGCCTACTCTAGATATTATGAGAAGGTATGTGTAGGTAGCATGTTGAAGTGATGTGATCATGGAAGTTATAGGTCATTGAAGATATTTGAAAATAAATAATTTATGCATAAGAAACATAGTTTATGAAGAGTTTTAGGGTAAGCCATGTGACAGGATGAACTTGAGGGCAAGAGAGAATTTGAAATAAAGAAAGAATTTGGATGCAACTAATTTATTTTGGTTGTATGAAGGTATAGTTCAAAGTGTATTATGAATTAATTTTTGTTTATTTATTGAGGTCATGACATGAATTTAATAGGTCAAGGTGTCAAGTGAATTAGAAGCTTGATCCTAGTCATAACATGGTGAAGGTATGAGTTGGTTACATGATGAGGTGAGTGATATCAGGCATGTGATAGATTTTGAAGGTTTTATGAGAATTATTATGAGGTATGGATGCACTGAAACTTGTTTCAAAGTGAGCCTACAAGGGTGTGACCTTTATTCTAGGTCTACATCTAGACCTCTCTTAAACCATGCCTAGCCTAATGAGGCATGAAGAGACCTCGTGAGAAGGTATGATCATGGTGGTTTGGTGAGATGAGTACACACTAGAATGGATGGTTGTATGATGTTTCTTGAGTATGTGAGTGAGGTGTAGAGTGCATGGAAAGAGGCATGAAGGTCAATTTAAGGCCTAATGTGGTTTGTAGGCTAAGGTCTAGAGAGAAAATAGAAAGAGTGTGGCCTAATGAGGAGCCATGATCATATTTCATGGTGTTTGAGCTCATGTAAGAATTTTTAGAGGTGAGGTATATTAATTCAAATTTTTTCATGTAGTTTGAATTCATAGTGTAAAGGACAAGGCAAGAAAAAATATTTGGAGGTCTGAGGAGTTCTTAGAATGAAGGGTTCTCAACCTAAGAAATATTTTATTGTGATCATTATCTCATCAAAAATTTACATGGGAACCTAAGTTTTCAATGGTATATGGGGAACGGTACTATCTCAAAATTATAGGTATTAGTTTTTGGATTGAGGGGCTATCCTTTATGAATGATTTTTAACACTACATAGAGGTTTAAACCCTCTTAAAACCCTAATAAGGACCCAATGTTGAAGATATTGATTAAAAAAATATTATAATGGATAGGTATGACTAGGTAAGATATTGGATCTTGTACTATAATTTCCCAAGCACCTCTAACTGGTATTGGTTAGAGAGAGGAGAGAGAAAATGTGAAGATATAGGGTTATTTTTGAAGAAGTTATTCTAGCTATCAGAAGTTGTATTATACATAGTAAGAAAATAGATGGAGGAAGAAGGTAGAGACTCATTTTTCATGTCCATGCAATTTTATGGACAAGTTCTCATCCTCATTTTTTATAAACTGGTTATCCTAGCAGGCCAGTTGCTATCAAGACTAATAGAGCAAATTATGTAAAACCCAAGTAGTAATGAGAAATTGGTTCTAAGTTAATGTTTAGGGTAGATTGATGGATTCAATTACATGTATTTTTTTTAATGACTTATAATTCATGTCCATGTATTATAATATTTTTAAAGATAGTTTAAGTGGTGAAAATGATGAAGCCAAAATGGCTCATCTAGATTAATGAGGTATGTGTTTAGTTTGGTCAACAAATTAGTTTGTAAGATCAATAGTTTCCACTAAACCACATGATGTTTACATTTTAAGATGGTATGGATATTTTATAAGATAATTATCATGTATTTTAATTCTTTTAAATTCCCTATAAATTTTTATAAGATCAATGTTTCATGAATTTATTTTTGACACTCTTAGTAGTTCTAAGTAAGCAAAGTTACAGTGATGAAAAGATAGATTTGAGTGTAATTTCATGAGAGATAGTGATGAAATGTAGTACATGGTGTTTTTTTTTTGAATTTAAAGTCCTATTAATTCTTTGGAAAATATTGGAATTCAGTGTAAGAGGTTGAAAAGTTGAATCCAAAATGGCTTGTCTGGTTCAAGTAAAATTGTGTGAGATAAGGTTAGGAGATTGGTCTACAAGACTAATGTTTTATATTAAATATTATGTTTTTTATAAATGAGGTTATTTTTAATATGCTATAGGATATATTTAATTTATTTATAATAATTTAAAGTGTCCTTTTAGGTGTTGTATGTCAAGTAGTTTCATGACTAGTTTTTGATAGTTCTAGAAATTCTAAGTGAGAATACTGAAGAGATGAGTTTAAGTCTTTTTGCCTTGAGTTGAAGTGTTTAAATCATATGGTAATGACCTTGAGTATATTTATATTATTTATAAATGATTTATTTTCTTGCTTATGTGGGTAAATGATGTGTTATGTTCAGCTGTTCAAGATAGACTTTTCTTTGTGTTCAAAGGCCTCATGTGAATAGTGTTAATGGAGTGCTTCAAGTGGTGGTTGGACCTAAAAGGTGAAAAGGTTATTAGAGGATATTAGGTAAGGCCTATTTTATTTTTATATGATATTTTCCTACTATTTATATATGTTTATATTTTTACCAATGGGTCATAAGGTAATGTATCCTAAAGTAGGCCTAATGGAATTAGGTCTCCATGAGACCTAAAGAAGGATTTGGTGTGTTTGAGTTATGGCTGACATAATTTAATGATTGATTATTAATTATAAAATGTAGTAAGGAATATTTTTTTAAAATATAAGTGGTTTATAAAGTGTGTGTGTTTGACCAATAACTGTATGATCAAGAGGCTTATATAAGAATAAGGCTTATTAAGCCCATTTAGGCAAGTAAGAGGATAAGATAGAGGAGAGAATGAGATAGAATATCCTTGAGTGAAGTTAGTTATTATAGAACATCATAATAGAGTATAGATACTATAATTAATATATAACAATAGGTCTCAATATGAAGATCAAGTTCATATAACCTAATCAGTCTTGAAGAGACCTAGTTGAGCAAAGAAGCCTAGAAGATGGTTTGAGAGGGTTAAATAATGTGATGAGAAAAATAAGGTGATAATAATATATTATTTTATAAACAAGGTATTATTAATGTGATCAAATAAAAAGTGGTTGAGCTAGTTTTGAGTCATATAGGGGGTTTGTGCCTCCTTGCAAGTGGGTAGTTGCTTTGAGGTTTTTCCACATATGTGACTTATTCTTCTATTTCATGTTCATATGTATGATTGCTTGTGCTTTGATTGATCTATATGTTTTCATGAATGACTCATGAATGTTAAGTGGATTTTAATAAATGTTTTGAATAATAATTCACCCTCATATTATTTATGATTATAAAAATTATCATCATATCATGGTCTTTTGAAGTAGGCATAATAGCCTAAATGAGATCCTAAAATTATAAGCATAGATTGTGATGATGACAATATTTATCATGATAATAATGAAGATAAATTTTTCATAAACTAAGTATGTAAGAGATATGTTGAAGAATTTTTAAGGAAATAATAAGTCATCTAATTTTTTTTTGATGATGATTATGATTGTGTTGATAAATTTGGCAATGGAGTTCTATTCTTGGCTAAAGAAGCAAGTTTCTCCAAGGAAGAAAACATGTATGATGAAGAAGTCCATTATGAAAATGAAGAATGAGAATTTAAAGTATATCTTGTAGTTGAGCTCATAATTTCCCTAGATGATTTGAAGCACCAAAATAAGAGGAAGAATGAGTTGAGATCTATGGTTAAGGGTCTTAAGGAACATATATATACCTTGAAGGGTGACTAATTTGAAGAAATCAAAAGGGATTAGAAGAACATCAATGATCTCAAGAATTAGTTAGAATGTGTCACTATAAATTTTAGATCAAAATGAGTTGAGTATGATAAATTAAAGATAGAACTATATTGTTTGAATGTTGAGCATGAGAATCTCATAGACAAGATGAGTAAGTTTGAGAAAGAGCATGAGAAGCAAAAAAAAAAGTAAAGAGCACCAACATGAAAGTCAACATGAAGAGATCAATTAGATAGCCCAATGCAATGAGGTATTCTAATTATTTCAATAGATATTGTTTTTTTTTTGTCATATCTTTGGTCATAGATCACGTGATTTTAGAATGGTCTCAAGGAATGAGTTATCATGGGACAATGGGAGAAGGAGTGATCAATCAAGAGTTAAGAACAATAATGTTTTTTGATACATTTGTCATAATGTGAGAACATTGCGTCCCTCAATACATAACAAGGTATATGGAGGTCCTAGAGTGTATGATAAGGATCAAACATTTGTATGGAAACCAAAGATAGTCAAGGTGAGTCATGAGCAATCTACTAGTTAAAATGGACTATTTTGTAAATTATAGCAAGGATTAGATGTGAAGGAATGTCAAGAACATGTTTTATTTGCATATATTGATAAGACAATCAAAGAGGAGAAAAGAGATGACAAGGTAGATGAGTCAAATGCTTTAGTCAAGCCTAAGTGGATTCTAAAGAGGGACTATTAGTCTCATGATTGCAAGATGGATGAGAAGAGTGGATTGAAGATCTAAGAATCTCCTAAGTTCATGGTGTTATAGTTTCCTATGATAAGGGGTGACTCCATTAGGCTTCATGGAGACACTCATCAATCAATGGAAGCTTGGTATATATCATGAATACATGTTGAATAATGTTGATAGAGATATAAGTATTTTTGGTATATGAGAGGTAATCAAAAACTTGTACCTTTTTTATAGCAGTTGATAGTTGAGATTGATCTATGTTGAGAAGTAGTATTGGTATCAAGATATTTGAATGAAGATGAGGATGGTCTGAGAGTATTAATTACCCATGTGGTGAGCTCAAGATGTAAAGACAAAGTAGGAGTCCTTAATTTTTAAGTTGATATCAAGAACATGGTGGCCTAGTGTCTAATCAAAATTTTGAGTCATATTAATCATTTCAAGTACAAGGTGAGTGGCTTGTGATATTAGTTAATTTAAAGGAGGTATGCATGGATTAAGGGGAAGCATATTCATATACTACTTCATATTTTGTGTGTCAAGCTTTTGTTGTAAGAAGGTGTGATTTTAGATGTTGAAAGCATATATTTTTCATTAATGTCAAAGGGGGAGAAATACCAAAATGTGGAGATGAGAATGATCAAGTTGTAGTGTGTTTACCATCAATGAAAAAGGGGGAGTTTGTTGAGAAGTTTTGTAATTGATATCAAGGTGCATTTGGTGAAGTTGAATGGTGAGTGGTCTTTGAGGTATGAGCTTGTGAGATTGATATGAAAAGGTAAGTTGGTTGATATTTTTCTTCTCTATTGATTTATGTCAAGGTTTATGTCAATGTTTAGGTCAGCATGAAGTTGTCAATATTGTCATTAAAAATTCTAGTGAAGATATGATGACAAGTAGGTTTTCAAGACTGTTGTTGAGAGCAAGGTAAGTTAGTAGTGAGTTATGTCAATAAGCTTGGAAGAGTGTTGTTTTATTATAGTAATGACATGAGTATGTTATGAATAATATTATGTTATATTGAGTGAGATCATTGAGGTCAGTATGTTTGAGCATGGCCAAAGTGTCTTGTGAAGCCTAGTCTAGATCTTGTGAGAAGGTATGTGTGAGTATCATGGTAAATTTATGAGAGTATGGAAATTACAGGTCATTGAAGATATTTAAAGGAAACTAAATTATATATAGGAACCATAGTGTATAAAGAGTTTCAGGGTAAGCCATGTGATAGGAAGCATTTGAAGGTAAGAAAGAATTTGAAGGCAAGATAAAATTCTAAGGCAAGAGAGAATTTTAAGGCAATAAAGAATTGAAAGAAACTAATGTCTTTTGGTTGCATGAAGGTATAGGTCAAAGTTTCTTATGAATTTTTTTTTTTTTTTTTTTTTTTTTTTTTTTTTTTTTTTTAATGTTATGACATGGAAAGAACAAGTCAAGGTATCAAGTGCATTATAAGCTTGAGCCTAGTCATAGCATGGTGAAGGTATGAGCTAGTGGCATGATGAGGTGAGTGATAATAAGAATGTGAGAGATTGTGAAGGTTTTACAAGTATTAATATGAGGTATGGATGCACTCAAAAGTGTTTTAAAGTGATCCTATAGGGGTATGACTTTTAGGCTAGGTCTGCATTTAGACCTCTCTTAAACCCTACCTAGCTTAGTGATGCATAAAGAGGCCTTATGAGAAGGTATTAGCATGGTGGCTTGGTGAGATGAATGAATATAATCATGAGTGGTTGTATGATGTTGCTTAAGTATGTGAGTGATTTGGATATTTCATGAAAAGAGGCATGAAGGCTAGTTTTAAGGCCTAATGTGGTTTGTAGGTCAAGGTCTAGAGAGTAAAGAGAGAAAGAGTGTGGCCTAATGAGGGGTCATGATCATATTTAAAGGTGTTTTAGATCATTAAATAATTATTAGAGATGAGTTATGTTTTTTCAAGTTTTTTCGTGTATTTTGAAGTCATAGTGTGAAGGACAAGGCATGAAAAGTTATTTAGAGGTCTCTCGAGTGTTTAAAATGAAAGGTTCTCAACCCGATAAGGATTTTATTGTGATCATTATCTAGTAAAACCTTTTCATGGGAACATAATATGTTCATGGTAAATGGGGAATGTTTCTATCAAAAATTTCATGTATTAATTTTTGGATTGATGGGATATGCTTTATGAATGATTGTTAACACTATAGATAGGTTTAAACCCTCTTAGAACCCTAATAAGGACCCAATGCTGAAAATATTGATCAAAAGTGATCATAATTTATTGGTATGCCTTGGTAAGATATATATTTTATTTTATTTGACTCTCTTAAGTACTTATAAGTGGTATTTATTAGAGAGAGGAGAGATAAAATGTGAAGATACAAGCTTATGTATGAAGAAGTTACTATAACTATCAAAAAAATTATTGGACATAGTACAAAAATTGATGGAATAAGAAGAAATAGAATCATTTTTCATTTCCATTAAAACTTATGGATATTTTATATTCCTCAAATTTTTAATCTAATGATCCAAGTAGGTCAGTCGCTAACAGGTCTAATAAAATAAATTATGTAAAATCTAGGCAGTAATGAGAAATTGGTTCTAATTAAGTTTTCAAGATGGATTGATGGATTAAATTACATGGATTTGTTTATAATGAATTATAATTAATTTACATGTCTTTTATTATTTTTAAAGATAGTTTAAGTGGTAAAAATGATGAAGCCAAAATGGCTTGTCTTACTCAATGAGGTTTATGTCTACTGAGGTCAACAAATTGGTCTGTATGACCAATAGTCAACACTAGACCATATGATGTTTATATTTTAATATGGTATGGATATGTTAAAGGATAATATTAATTTATTCTAATTCCTTGAAATTCCCTATACAAATGTTTTCATGACTATGATTTTGACAGTCTTGGCAATTCTAAGTAAGGAAAGTGGCAGTAATAAAAACTTGGATCTAAGTGTAAGTTCATGAGAGAGTGATGAAATGTATTTCATATTTTTGTGTTTTTTGAATTTAAATTAATTTAAATTATTTTTAAAATCTTGTAAGTCATTTTAAAATTTTGAATCCAAGATGGCTTGTTTGGTTCAAGTAAGACTGTATGAGATAAGGTCAGAAGATTGGTCTACAAGACCAACTTTTGCTATTAGAGCTTATTATTTTTGTGATTGAGTTTATTATGAATATGTTATATAATATATTTAATGTATTAATATTAATTTAAAGTGTCCTTTTAGGTGTTGGATGTCAAGTAGTTTCATGACTAGTTTTTGATAGTTTTGGCAGTTTTGAGTGATCATACTGAAGAGAAGAGTTTAAGCCTTTTTGCCCTAGTTGAAGTGTTTCAAGAATATGGTGATGAACTTAAGGTAATGTATATTTTTTATAAGTTATTTATTGTCATGGTTGTGTGGGTAAATGATGTGTTATCTTTAGTTTTTCAAAATAGACTTTTTTGTGTGTTTTAAGGCTTAATGTGAACAATGCTAATGGAGTGCTTCAAGTGTTGGTTGGATTTAAAAGGTGACATGGTGATCATATGATTATTTATAAGGCATATTTTATTATTATATTATATATTAATGGCATTTATATCATTTTATACTGTTATAATGGGTCATAAGGTAATGTATCCTAAAGTAGGTCTAATGGATTAGGTCTCCAAGAGACATGAAGAAGGATTTGGCCTATTTGAGTTATGGAAAACCTAATGTAATGATTGATTATTAATTTTAATGTATAATAAGAATTATTTTATGGAAAATTTAAGTGGGAAAGTGTGTATGGATGACCAATTGGTCTATGAACAAGAGGATTTTATAATAACAAGGCTTATTAGGCCTATTTGGGCAAGTAAGAGGATAGTATAGAGGATCGAATGAGATATAATATAATTGAGTGGAAGGAGGTATTATATACCATTATAATCTATTATAGGTGCTGTTATGAATATCTAATAGGAGGTTTTATTATGAATACCAAGGTCATATGACCTAATCAGTCTTGAAGAAAACTAGTTGAGCAAAAAAGCCTATAAGGGAGTTTGAGAGGGTTAAAGAGTGTGAAGAGAAAAATAATGTGATAATAATATATTTTATGATAAACAAGGTGTTATAAAGGTGATAAAATAAATTAGGTGGCTAAATTGGTACTGAGTCATCTAGGGGGTTGGTGCCTCCTTGTAAGTAGGTGTTTGTTAAAGCCTATTCAAATCAATACTTAGTTAGTTGGGGTTGGTTCTCAATGTGGAGTTGGTGATTCAATAAATTTGGTTTTTATATTATAATACTATATAAAATTTATATATGTTAGTGGTTTTTCTTCCCCTTGAGGATTTCCCACATTTTTGATGTGGTATTATATTTCATGTTCATATGTATGGTTACTTGTGATTTGATTCATCTATGTATTTGAATGAATGACTCATGAATTTTAAGTGGAATTGAATAAATGTTATGAAGACTAATTCACCTCCTTCCTCTTAGTCATTTTGATTCTAATAGTATGGCCCAATATATAAAATATATACCAATAAAGACATAAATAATTATATGCCTCAAATGTGTATTGAATGAGACATGGAAATAACATGCCCCAATATAAGAAATGTATAATAAAATGAAGCAAAACAATAATGTGTCGCAATATATAAAATATATATTAATTAATAAAAAAATAATGGTATGCCTCCAATGTGAATAAAATGGGATATGGAAATGATCTTATCAAATATAAGAAATGTATACTTTTATGATTCAAAACTATAGTATTCCAAAATAGATGCATGGTACAAACCATGACTATCTAGGAAATAAAAATAAAAGAAATCACATAATATCATGCATTATATATACCAAGGGACCAATTAGATATTAACATAGACCGAAAAAATAAAATAAGGTAAACACACCAAACATAAAATTACCATATTACATTTTTTAACCTTAAAATATAGATTAGAGAAACTATGGATAAAAGGGTTAGAAATAGCCTAGGGCACAAGGATGGTAGACTATCTCTAAAGAAGGGTAATTAACTATAAAACTCAAATAAACATATATTTAATTTATTATGTTGATATATGCTAAAAATATAAATTATATCTATGATATATATTACAATGATAATGAAAACAAGATACTTAATTGGTTCTAATGCTAATATAGATCTAGATCTAAAAAATAAAGAAAGTAGATTGGATCCAAATTATAGATTAGTCACCTAATTTTATAAATTATACCTTTGTATCTACAGACACTTGTTCCAACTTGAGATGATTTCATTAATGCTTCTATCTAACTTGGACACAGTTGTCTAGAATGGAATACTTTATAAAAATTGATGTGACCACTTGAATGTTTTTAGGTTTTGTGTCATCTTGGATATGGTGCATTCATATCAGGATCATGTACTCTCACTCCTTGTCAAATGATAAAACCCTAGTTATTTATATTTATATTGGTTGTGAAAAAAATGAGTAAGTGAGAACATAATGTTGAGCTACCTAAAATACCCATCTATCAATGAACACTACTTACATAGCCAATACTTTTAAGAGTGGCTCAAACTTATGTAGTTTTCTCCTATATGTTGGCTTGTGTGTGTATCATGCAATGTATTTTAATCAATTATATAAATTGATCTCTCTTTTAACTTGGAAAATGTGGCTCATGGGATCGTCATTTATTACTTTAGACCTATATATGTGTTATACCTATGACTAATATATAAATATGATAAAATAAAGAAAATTTGATCACTTGAGTGCTTGATTGAATGCCTTTGGTAAATTACCTTATTGTAACTTTGAAAAAGTGGCTCGTGGGATGCTCCTTTAGTAATTTATACCTATATATGTGTTATACCTATGACTAATCTATAAATATGATAAAATAAAGAAACTTTGATCACTTTAGTACTTGATTGAATGCCTTTGGTAAATTACCTTGTGAGTTATTCATTTTATGCTAGGTTTGTCCTAGGTGAGGAATGAATGAAGGTTAGCCTTGTATGTTTTTTTGACTATAAATTAAATGAATTTATGTAATTAGACACTTGAGTTGGGATAGGACACTCACATCGATGTATGTGTCTAACTAGGAAGAAAACAAGTATAGGCCCAATACTTTCTTAGATAGATGATAAGTAGGATTATAACATTGTAATCATGATAGAAGGTTAGAGTCATTTAAATAACATTGGTTACACTAAGAGATAAGTAAATATGAATAAAGAGATAGTTTATGTGAGCCTTTCAATAATATGAAGGGTATAGAAATTGAAGGTACATCCATGATATGTATTCACCAAGTGTATGATATTGATATTCTATATAACTCAAAAAATAGTGTCTACATTTCCCCACCCACTTTAATATAGTAATGAAATTAATAGTTTAAAGAAAAAGAAATAAATATATGGGTGTGTATAACACACCTTGCCTTTGATTTATCCCAAATTATGTGCTTTGATGGTGATTGAACTACAACCAAGAGCATGTTACAATATATAATTAGTGCATATAATTTTAAATCAAAATATTTGAAAAGATTGAAATTTAAAGAGAAAGGTTTAGGAGTATACATGTGTATTGATGTAACCACCTTTCCTTTTGAAAATTTAATTTGAAAATATATATCATTTTGAATCATTAGAGTTACGATTAGGAAAAATATAAAATCTATAAAGTGCATATATCTAAAGATATAGAGAGATATTGGAGGACACATGCCCCTAACTTTGGAGAAAAGGTGAGTTACCACTCTGTAGTTGAGATTATCTCAACTATATAACCCAATCATATTTATAACCTAGTGAGCATGAGTGAACCAAGTTAACTTACAATATATATCTAGTGAGTTTGGATGATGTAATAAGTACAAACCTATAAACATGGACATATTGAGTAATTTAATCACCTCAACCATACTAAAAGTGAAATAACTATTGTATTAGATTAGCTCAATACATTTCATAAAAGTCTAACCTAATGGGTGATGATAGTCCTTATAAGTGTTTTGAAATTTCTAACTGATTTGATTTTGTAATTTTAGATGCACATTTCACAGAATATGCATTTTAGATATGCCTCATGTTCAAACTATGTATTAAAATGGTACTAATGTATAGAATTCTACCACAAATGTGTATCTAAATCATATAAATGTATAATTTTGTCAATTTTAAAATTGTGTAGGTGTGAAGAACATATTTCTAAAACATGCCCTCAATATCATCTAAAGTTTAAAACACTAGTGTAAGTGTGGATAACATGATTATAAAACATTATCCCATTATATATTTGAAACTGGAAACTGGTATGAGTTTGGAGAACATGTTTTTAAATACGATCCCTCTATATATTTGAATCTAAAAGTTGGTGTGTGGATAACATGTTTCCATGACATGCCCCCACTTTATATCTTAAAATGAAAACTAGTGTATTTATGGAGAATGTGTTTTCAATCTAGTGAACTATGAAAATTTTAGAAGCCATGCCTCTATAAAATTACCCCATTAATTTGTAGGCCCAAAATATGACTCATTATTACTATTAGTTTTCTTAATTTTCCTTCCATTACCTCTCCTCTAGAGTGAATAATGCAAGGATCTTAAGCTTGTATCTAATTCCAGTGTAGTAAAGGGATGATTTATATTATTTATTTTAACTAAAGTCTAAGTTACTAATTTCTGTCATTTAATTCTAACACTTTACATGTTTAGTCTCCCAATTTATGTATATATAGATAATACAATAGTCTATAAATAGTAAGGACCATTTTGATGATCTTTTAAGGTGACCTATATGAAGGATCTTGAAATTTGGCAAGCTATAAACTGATTTGACACACTTATGGATCATTTAATTCTCCTCTAAACTTAGCTACAAAATTTTATAGTAGCTACATACTTACATAATCCATTGTTATAAACTCAACCAATAGATATGAACTCACGCAGTCCATAGCTATAGGCTTATTCAAGACTAGACTTCATTCTTCATCGAAGTGTTCTATCATACCTATCATATTATCAACCTTACTATAGACATCCTCAACATTTAGTATCTTTGAAGCATGTCGCTATGGACTTCACTAGGTTTTCACAAAAAAAGACTCTACACTCTACCAGAGTTCCTACAGACTCTATCATAACTCCTCTAGACTCTTATAATCTAGCTTCTGAGCTTACATAATTAATGATTTGTACTTTCCATCTTTGTCAACATACTCAAGGATTGTTTTGACAACTTAATATTGATAGTATTATTATTTATAGTAAAAATATAAAAAGACTTTCTATATATATGACTCATTATAAACATGTCAAATAGTCTTTTACAAGATAAATCGATCTAATAGATCTAGGAATTCATTCTTAGTAGATATTCAGTGGATTTTGTAATGGATGGATCTTCCTATTTCAAACCATCAATCACCTATTTTGAATAACCATTGAAATTAATATATTTGTCTTGATAACAAAATATTGGCTACTAAGATTTAGGGATCTAGAGTTATAATATTATATAAGTGGATTTATGTGTCTTATTAATATAAAGAAGAGAGAGAATTATTCTATTGTTTAGCTGATATTCTAGCACAATAATCCAAGTTATAGTTATATTCATGTAATCTATTTTGATCAATTAATGAAGATATCTCTAGTTTCCAAGTATTGATTTTTCTTTTCATTCATTTTCCTAAGGCGAGTGAGGGATCAATATCCTTAGGAATCAAGAATGTATTTTTGTATGATATTTTATGTGTTATTATAGTTTTTAGTAATTATAAATAAATTTTATTTTCATAACCCAAATGAAATTATATTTAAGTTCTAAGAGAAAATTTAGGATTGCAAATCAATGTGTTTACTTTCATCAAATTATTTACATTCAACAAGTGTGTTTACTTTTAGTAAATTATTTACATTCAGTAAGTGTGCTTACTTTAAAAAATTAGATTATAAAGTGTTTTAATTCTAAAAGTGTGTTTATTTATTTCATAATCAAATATTTTTTATAATAGATTAGATAAGACATTTTAAAAGAACAACAACCCTCTAAACTATCTCTATGAGACCTATAACCATAAGCCTTATTACAAATAGATTTGGATGCCACCCCTAGTTTGAATGACATCAATAGAAAATTTGATTAAATTAAGAAGTAAAATACACCCATAAATTTTGGCACCAGTGATATGGACCATTAGGTGTTATTAAGGTAAAATTTATTGGTATACAGAAAAAAAACATTAAAAAATTAGTCAAAAACAATAACAAAAATATGAACCAACCTAGAGATGCTAAATGAAGGTTCATCCCTAAAGATCTTAAGTTAGAATAGAGGAAGAAAGAATAATTTTTTTAACTAAGAGATCTAAAATTATAATAAATACACTTGAATCATTCTTAGATTCATCACCATAATTAGGATCATCCTCATAAACAAACTTTATAATAAGACTCATATTTAGAAGATCTTCTCTAATAGAAGAATTAATCTTGAGGATCTTTTGTCTAGAATAGTAGGTCCCAGACCTTAATCTTTTAAAGATAAAAAGTAATCAATAAATTGGATCTCTAATATAGGTTAGGAAGAAATAGAAACCATGGTTGATAATCAAGGAAATATGGAAAATCTTGAATAAAATAGAATGCAATTGCAACAAGATAGAACCTTTTCCTTTCCTATAGTCACAAATTTGGCAGATTAAAACTATATAAAAATATTTTACCTTAAATTCTACCAAATTTTAGGGTTATGTCCCAGAAGATCCAAATCAATTCCTATTTGAGTTTAAGGTGTTATGTTAAACCTATGTTTATACAACTGACAGTCAAAAACTCTTGAATTGTTCCCTTCTACACTTAAGGAGGAATCCATGAGGTGGTTTATGGGCCTTCCATGTTATTTTATTAATATATAGAGAGACATGAAAACTACACTTCTTGATAAGTATCAAGATTATTGCGAAGTAAAGGATAATAAATAAGATTTCTTCAAGATCAAACATAATGAATATGAAATCTTAGAAGATTATCTATATAGATTCACATTTTCTCACAAATGTAGTGATTTTTCACCTACAAAATAAGTGGTAAAAATGGTCTTTCTTAAGGTACTCAATGATGAGTTTAGGAATGATTTAAACTTAATGGGTAAATGAGACATTATAAACTTAACATTCCATTAGATTTTAGATTTATGTAGTACTTATTCTAAGACAAAACCAATCATGAGGAAAGGAAAATAAGGTAAATATAATGAAGTTAGTCGATTGATAAAGGAATTTACCAATTTAAAAACTAACATTTTCAAATAGTGAAATACTACATTATATGGTCTTTAAGCCAAAGATAATTCCACTACAAAACCCTTAACCATATACTAAACAAAATGTTAATTAAAACATTCTCTCAAAGTTATCCTTTGAATAAAAAAAAAATATGTGGGATATGTGATAGTAAAGATCATGACACAAACCATTGCAACCATCTTTCTATTTTGGAAAATCAATTGAAAAAAATGCAATGCCCTAGAAGATCTGAATTACATCCAAAGACAAAATTTATTTCCACAAAATTAGACCCAAGGTTAGTTTGGCCCAAGAAATATAATTAATTCATGGATGACACCTTGAATTACTTAAGCACCCTAGCTTATGAGGGGATAAGTATACCCATAATGGGCCAATCAATAATGGATATTGTCTCAACCTTGGATGATGCATCAATAACTTGGATGCACTAACCATATTCACAATAATGGGGAAATATATAATAGAACATCAATCCACTATTTAATCCCCAAATAAGGTTCCCACCATAAAAAGCTTTGATGGCACCTCCTATAGCTCAACCTGTAGAACAAGTTAATCAACCCCAATTTCTTACTTTATTGGTGGTTATACCCAAGAATAAACCATCATCCCCTATCTATTTAAATGAACAAGGAGAAACCATAAATTTAGGAGCTATTAAATTTACAAAAATTTAGTTTAGATTAGGTAAAACAATTTAAGAGGCTCCTATCACCATCTCAAAACTGCCCAATGAAAAACTAAAAATAGATCCACCTCAACCTAAAGTCAAAAAAGAGGAATCAAAAAAACTATCAAAATAGATAAAGGAACATATTAATGTTCCTCTACCTATTCCTTTTCCTAATAGATTAAAGGAATTTGAAATGAAACAAGAATCTAATTTGATTTAGGAATTGAGAAAATTGAACATTAAAGTACCCTTGTTACAAGATATCAAGGATATTATAAAATTAGATAGAGTCATTAAAATATTGTGTGTCAAGACACTTACAATAAAGATATAATACCAAACGACCATACATGTGGATGGTAAACTAGTTGATATTTTTGTAAGAAAACTACTTATACCCAAATATGAAGACCTAGGTAGTCCAGTCATAATAGTAACCATATAGAAGAAATAAATACCTAACATTATATTAGATTTGGGTGCACCAATTAATTTAATGATAATTAATACTCTCTAGACACTGTGTCTTATGGGGATGCAGCCTACCTACACCATTATCCAAATGGTTGATTAGTCAGTCACTAAACCAAAAGGTAATATAGAAGATATGGCTATAAAAATTAAGTCATGGGAGTATCCAATAGATTTTATGGTGATGCAACCTAAAACTAAGAAGATAGGGTACCCCCTCATTTTAGGAAGACCCTGGTTGGTTACTGTAACAATATTAATTGATTTCATATTAGGGGATATGTCTATTTCAAATGGTCTAAAATAAAAATAAATATCCCTATACCCCCTATAAAACCTTCATTGGATTATAATGAAGCACTTTGGGTCGATGAATTAGAAAAAAATAAAAACAACCTTTCATCTTTAACCATGATAAATGTACAAGGACACATGAAATAATTAACTAATGAGTTAGCACAAGATTTGGAAGAAGCTACTAGCCTCGTGATCCTAACAACAGACTCTACCAGTCTATTAGGTACAGACTATGCCAATCCATTAGCTCTATACTCTGTCATATTCCTTGTTATTAACACTACCAATTTATCAACTATAGACTCAACTAAACTTTTTTGTATAAATTCATTCTTTGTACATTCAACATATGACCATAGACTATTGTAAAAAAGCATTTAGAATTGGGTAGAAAATAAACCAACTGATTTTCTAACTACATTTCATTGTCTATTAGCTAGAATCATTCATCTAAGAGATGGATTTGTAAAAACTGTAACTACATTTCATATTTTATTACCCCATCCATGTCCTATTAACTCGATGAGTGAATTCAAACATGTAGAATTTTTCCATCCTAACATTAAATAGGTTATGATATTACTAGGAAAAATATTGAATATAAATAATTGGTTAACCCATGATTAAAAAATGAAAGTTTCTAATGTATTATAAAAACACACTAAAGCATTTTCTTGGAATTACATAGATATGAGAGGAATTCATCCAAGTATTTTATACCCATCACAACTTTACAAGCCAAGAGAAACCAGTTAGACAACCACATAGATAGATAAATATAACATTAAGGAATATAGTAAAGACTAAAATTAAGAAATTTTTTGATGTGAGTTCATTTATCCTATCTCAGATAGCTAATGGGTTTATCCACTTGTAATTATATGAAATAAAAATGAGAAATGGAGAGTGTGTGTAGACTACTGAGAGCTAAACAAAACCACTATGAGGGATTATTTTACTCTTCATTTTATTAATCAAGTGCTTGATAATATGGTAAAAAAAATTACTTTTCTTTCTTAGATGGATTTAGTGGATATAACCAAATAATAGTGGTAACTGAGAATCAAGATAAAATCACCTTCACTTATCCATAGGGTAAATTTGCTTAAAGAATCTTACCATTTGGTTTTTGTAATGCCCTAATGAATTTTTAATGATTAGTTTTAGCCTATTCTCTAATTTTACTAATGACTATGTGGAAGTCTACATGGATGACACCTTTACTCATGGATAAACATTTGATGAAGCCTTACACAATCTTGACAAGGTCTTAACTAGATGTGAAGAAAACCAACCATCACTAAGTCATGAGAAATTACAAATGATGATGGATCAAAGCATAGTAATAGGCCACCACATATCTATCAAAGGAATCCAAGTGCATCTTAAGAAAATTTAAATAATTTCCAACGTACTTACCCCATAGAATCAAATTAATATCAAGATATTCTTAGGTCATGCTAGTTTTTATAGATGTTTTATAGAAGAGTTTAGTAAAATTATTGCTCCTATGTTTTATTTGATAGTAATGGATAATGTATTTATGTGGAATGATTATTTTCAAATATCCTTTGAATCTATTAAAGATAAATTTGAGATCTACACCAATATTGAGAGGACCCAATTGGGAAAAACCCTTTCACATTTACACTAATGCTTCTAATTATGCAATGAGGGAAGTTCTAGGATAAAAAGATGAGAATGATCATATGTATTCCATTTAATGCATCAAAAAAATTCACACACCAACAAAAATAAACTATACAACCATATAAAAATAGTTATTTGTTGTAATTTATGCCATCAACAAATTCAGACACTATATTATAGGTTATAAGGTCTTTATATACACAGATAATTCATCCATAAGGTATATCATGAATAAACTTGTAGTAGGAGGAAGGATCATAATATCTTTGTTAATTTTCTGGGAATTTTATATAACCATTATTTATAAACTAGTAAAATTTAATGTGGTTTAAAACCTTTTATGTAGAATAGACATTGCAGGTAGTGAAGAACCAGTTGAAGATAGCTCTCTAGATGAATAATTATTTTTTATTTTAGAACAATCCCTATGGTTTATTGATATAGATAACTATTTGTCCATAAAGAAATTTCATTCTCATTTTAGTTTTAAATAAAAAAATGTTTAATTAAATAAAGTTATTCTCTTAAGTGTATTAATGGCATATTATTTATGTAAGAATCATGTGTTTTGTAAGTGTGTAGTAGATAATGAAGCCTATGACATCATTATATCTTGTCATTATGAACCAAGAAGAGGTCAATATTTAATAAAAATAACCATTCATAAGATCTTAGGAGAAGGATATTACTGGTCTTCCCATCATAAGCAAGTAAAGAAGTATATCAAAAAATGTGATTCATGGCAAAGGATGGGACAACCTACACTATCAATACAGATGCCTCTTCATCTACAAGTGGTATTAGAACCATTGGATAAATGGATAATATAATTTATTGGTATTTTAGATCCTCCATCGCAAGGAAAGGAATACCTCCTAGTATGTATATATTATGTCACCAAGTGGGACAAATTCCAAGCCTTATATTTTGATATAGAGGAATTAGTAGCATAGTTTTTGTATTTTAAGATCATGAAATAATTTAGTGTACCTAGGTAGATAGTCTCAGATTTAGGACCAAAATTTATGTCTAATATGATCAAACATTTCATGAAATTCAACCAAACAAATCATATGAAAATTTCCCCTTACCATTCACATTACAATTTTCAAGTAGAATTTACCAACAAAGACCTAGAGAAAATTTTGAAAAAGATAATAAACCACAGTAAAAAATATTATGTAGATAAAATACCAAAAGTAATATGACCTTACAACACTACCTAGATGATAACCACTAGTTTTTCTCTTTATGAGATAGTTTATGATAAGAAACCTATACTTTTAATTGAATTTGAATTACAAACTTTGAAAACAACAATGGAAGTAGGAATTGATTTAGATAAGGCAAAATAAGATAAAATTTTCTAAGTAAATAAATTTGATAAGATAAGGAAAAAATATTTAAAAAAACATAAATGATATAGTGTCATAAGAAAATGTGGCATGATTCCCACATCAAATAAAAATATTTTAAGAAAGAGATTGGGCACTCTTGTTTGACTCCAAGTTTCATAAATGTAAAGGTAAGGCCCATATCAAATAGAAATAGTATTTAAGAATGGATCAATACAATTATTATCAAAATATGGAAATTAGAAGGCCTTACTAGTCAATAGACATAGACTCAAATTATATCAAAAACTTATTAATATGGAGGAGATTGTTCAAAACATCATGAGTGAAGTGGTTTTCATGAAATAACTTAGTTCTTCCATGATAAAAATTTCATATTGATATATTATGTAAAATAGAAGGAGACCACTCATTAGTTTTCTTATTCTAGAAAATATTAATAAAATTCTTTGAAAAAAAATCAATAGTGAAAATCCTTTTTAGGACACTGTTGACAATGTTGATTAGAAAACCAATTTGTTGGTTGGTCATGAATTGAATAAAAATCCTTGACTTGAAAACCAATAATGGATGGTCAATTGAAAATTTAAAAAATAAAAAAAATAAAAAAAATTAGAAAACAATAAAAAGTTGATTTGTTTGTTTTAGGCAATAAAATCAATGATGTATTTACTTGTATACATTTCTAAAGACTAACTCATGCATTTGTTCTCTTTTTAGAATCAGATGGAAAGAAAATAATAAGGGATATGGGTATGATTATGTAAATAGAGTATTTTATTTATCTATAGTAGGTTAGTATAAGTATTTTTGGTTCATGCATGTTTATTTTGAGGAGGAGGTTTTAAGTAAGACCAACTAAGGACATCTTACAAGCCATCAAAATAATATCCATAACAACAACATTTGATGACATGGAAAGGTAATAAGTAAAAAGACATGAATGTAAAAAAGTGTCATGGCAACTTTATTTACATTTACAACCCACCTACTAACCCACTTTGTAACTCTTTTAATAATGATGGCATATTTGATGGTGCACATTTCTAATAAGTGTGATAGTAAGTCAAATCTCTTTCAAATATAGTTTCATTTAAAACATCCATGTTGTATCATGATTAGCCACTAAGGCAAAATTAATAACTAGTTGATTTCTTCTTTATATCTTCATTGTAAACTATTTTCATTATTTTTTCCACCTACTAAACTACCTCATGCTTCCATAAAATCACCAAAGATACCATGAGATAGAAGAAGAGATATGAACTTGAGTCTATATTTAGGATGATGAATGATGACATTTAGAAATTAGTTTTTTAAGAATTTGGTTGGCTTCTATTTATGCAAAAAATTGAAGGGTGTGATGAAAGTTTGGTGAATAATTCATTCACCAGACTCCACCACAATTAGAGGCATCAATATTTTATTCTCCAATCGAATCATCAATGAAATTTATGGGGTTGTGGAAAATGGTAAGAGAATATTTGGGAGAACTTTTTATAGATTAATTTCATAGTCCAATGATAATGAACAACTACTTTTAACATGCATTCATAATCATTACGGAAAGCCAAAAGGGATCAGAAGGGAAACCCTACCTGAACCCTAGAAATTTGTTTCCTTTTAGATTATGAAATATTTTATGTGTGAAGGTCAATGTAGTGTTTATGGATGTGAAGTTATGAGGATCATTATTCACCTCAATTATGGCAAACAATAGATTCACCATAACTTTAACCTACCACTATACCTATATGGAGCCATTCATGTTTTGGCCACCAATAGGTCAACTCCAACTCATCATCATGGCCTTATCCATTTGGCTATTCAATATCATTTCTTTTAGAAAAATAAATTAGCTTGAAATAACTTTTGGAAATCAAAAACTAATCAGCCTTCGACATCTCTTCTAAAACCCTATATAAAAACACCAAAACCCAAGGAAAAAGAAAAAGCTTCCTCTTTTAAGTTTAAGGTTTCATCTAGTGAAAGAAGATAAAATAGATCACAATAAAAAAATGTTATTGAATAGATTTATTATTAGATTCCTGTAGAAATGAAATTAAGACTTGGAATTTCATAGTCTCATCCAAACTTTAAATCTAAAGATATTCTTTCAGTAAGCACAACCTAGGTATCTAAAATAATCGGTGCATGACAAGCAATTAAGGATGCCTATTTAAAGGATCCCAATTCCCTTTTATAAATTAAAATAAGATGCATAAAATTAACCTTGGTATAATATGATTAGGAGATAGAAGAAACTACAACCCTTGATAGTCTTTAATAATCATACTTATTTTATTAACCAATAATATCAAATACAATAACACTTCAAGAAGAACCTATCATAACATTAATTCTTGAGTTAATAGTTCTTATTAAGGAAGTGATTAAGGAGGGAAATAAACTCACAAAATAAATTCTAGTACAAGAACTAGAATCATTTTCATCTTCTTCAATTATTGATATAAGACAATTACTAGAAAAATGAAAGAGTATTATGGTCTCTGAAGAAAAAAAATCTAGATCCACTAAAGATCTAGAATTGCAACTCACTCTTGAACTATCTAAAGCTGATGTAATAATCAATAAACAAGCTGCATATATTTCTAATATTTTGGTTTAGCTAAAATATAATGATTTCCTTCATTATTCTTTAACTCAAGGATTAGATAGTTTGAAAAATAAGGCTTTGGATCACATAAATAAAATCAATACGCTTGAGGAAAAATTATCTCATTATGATGAAGAAATGGTAAATTCTTGGATATATATTACTGAATTAGAAGAAGAAAACCTATTGTTAAAACATCAACTCTAGAATTATCAGCGACAAACCCTAATACTTTAACAATAGCTTTTGGTGTAAACTTCATCTTCTTTTTAACCTTTAGTTAATCAATCCTATAGACTATTGTTTCTCATTATGACTATCTATAAAAATGGAATCAAGTGTGTTTTCAGTTTAAGGAACTCAATAAATAAAATAAAGCCTTAGAAAATAAAAAAGAAACAATAAAGGAATATATAGAGAAATAAAAGTAGTAGATCAAAGAAATTAAAGGTAATCTACGTGTTGTTTATCACATAGGGGAATACCTCATAGCTTGAGGGCTCCTTCTCCATCTTACATCTTATATTTAAATGAAAAAAAATTATAGGTGGTAGTTACTGAGAATATCATGTGATCTACCTTATAACATTAAAGATCCTCTTATATTTTTAAATATTTTCTAGGAACCCACTCTAGAGAAGCATGACTTATTACATGAATTTTATTTATGTAATATGATATTAGGAGACTGCAATAAGTCTATGGTCAATATATATGTGGGAGAAGTCCAATTAGGATCTTTTATTTCCACTTATAAAAACCAGATAGCTTAGAAAACTATACATGAGGAGTATGTGTAAAATTTAAAACTATAGGGCTATGTATTAGACCTAATTTTTGTAGTGTTGGATTACAAAGAGGATTAGTTCAAACACTAGTCATGAGAACATAAAGAATGCATAAGAACAAAAAATCTAAGCCAAACTATTCAACAGGGTTTGTTAATGATAATAAGAAGCATTTTAAATAAATCACACATGCATATTACCTTCACAAATGATTCCACCATCCAAAAGTGGCTCTGAATGAGTTTTTTTCCTTGATTTGGTGTTCTTATCTTTATTAGTAATGGATGCCAAGCTCCTCCATCATCTCAAGATCACCATTCATAATATAAGATCAAGATAATAAATTTAGTCTATGCCTATCAAATGAATCTATCCTATTGCAAATAAAACACAAAATTTAACACAAAGAGAGCTTGTGGAGATATTCTTGCATTATAATTTTACATAATTTTAGCTTTAAATGATGTTTTATGCCCTTCTATTTATATATTTTCCAAATGGGTTAGGATCAACCATGACCATCCATCTCAAGATTGAGATATGTGACCATGAATTACTATAATATTGCATAATAAATCCATACATATCCTCATAATGATTTGGGAAAAAGGGGCATTAATGAGGGATGGGTACCCATAAACCTAATATTTGTTGCATTTATGGCTTATAGATGCACCCCATTGATCAAGTTATTAGGTGATGCACATATTAAGAATCAATTTCCAATAAAGAAATATTCAATTTGGTCTATGAAATTCTTACTTAAGATCTTAATTTGAGTTAATTTTCCTAAGTAAGATTAATTCATTTTAGTGAAATTCTTTGGAAATTGGTGCACAATTAATCAAAATAGATATAAAGTCATATTAATAGGTTGTAATTTGACTTGAGAAGAATTGGAGGGAGATGTTAGATCCATACTAACTGTGATCCCATTTAGGATGTTGTCAACACAAAATAACAAAGGTACATAATGTGTACTAATGAGTTAGAAGAAAAAGAATGATCTAGAGCACCAAAATATAAACTCATCATTTTAAATTGAAATTATTAAATAAAAGTTATAAATCACATAAAATGTATTGCCCCATTTAGGGATACATTGGAATAAATAATTTTTTTATATGACAATCTTGAATCATTTAGCATGTTTAAGTTATTTTGGTCTAAATTGTACTTTGGAGTGTAATTTGATTAAGATTGATAATTTCAACACAAATAGTGTTAGGAATTGGATGTCTACATTTTGCCCCTATTTGAGAAGGCATAGTGAGACATTCAGGTGAAGCAACATCTTTTCAAAGAATAGATTTTTAAAGAATAAATTGTAAATGACCCATGATGCCCCTAAAAAGGACATATTGGGATGAAAGAGAAGAATTGACTCTCAAAAAGAGAGATAAAGTGAGATTAACCCATGGAATAGATTAAATCAAGATGAGCTAATGCTTGTATGTGTTAATTCCATCAATGATCATAAGATAATTAGAATAAAATGGGCCCCAAATATGGGGGGGATGAGAAGGATACAATCCAAAAAATATAAGTGACACACTTTAAACACACCTAAAGCTACGGTATAATTTTCATGCTTACGAAATGATCAATCCTTAGACAAGTTACACACTAAAATAGAATAAGAAGAAAAAGAGAATGTGGTCTCAAAAGATAAAATAAATAATAATGTGATTAAGTAGAGTGAATGTGATCACTAATAAATAATGGTTTGCCCATGTATATTTGATTTAGATTTTTGATTGGTTTAGTTTTATGCCCTAGCATGGGCAAAATGGCAACCAAGAGCTCAAGGAGATAACCTATGACATAGATTGAAGATGATGGGGTGTAAACATAGATGTGATGGTGGAATGAATTTGAGAAAGCCACAAAAAACCAAGCATAAAATAATTCTCAAAGTGATAAAAGAGATGAAGATAAAAGTGAAAATGGTTGAGTTGACCTAAGATACATCATGTGTCTAAGAACTACCTACATAGTCCAAGAAATAGACCTCAAGCTAATGTAGTTCACCCAAAAGTAGGAGATAATGGAGTGAGGGATGATGAAAAATAACCAATTGTTATATTAGACTTATGATGTATGCTAAGAGATGCATGTCTAAGCATTGAGTCAGAGTGATAAACCTATTGAGCCTAGTTTATGCATGGTGATCCTAAGAGTTATTCATCAAATTTGTGTTGAAGTTTAGACTTGAATCTAAAGCACAAATTGCTTACTATATCAAAATAAATTATGCATCATAAGTATTAATAACTTATGAGGACATGACATTTCAATTTCATGGAGCTGCTTCAAATGTGATTATCTATAATTAAATATAATGTTAAAAATGACCAAGACTAGAGTTACAACTATTTACATTTAAATGAATAAGAAAAGACAAAGAAAAATTAAAACATAAATGAACCTAACTTAAAATTAAGATATGAGTAATCAAGACTTAAGTAAGAACAATAATGTTGAAAAACAAAGCAATAACATCTTAACAACATGAGACCAAGATATGAATAATCAAGGTCTATGTGGACCATCAAGATGCACTTGAAAAACAAACAAAGCAAGATCAAAGAGTAAATCAAAATACCAAACAAACAAACAATCAAATAAAAGCACACATAAAATAAAAATGTTTTTTGAGTTTTGAATGTTTTATTAATATATTTGGAATTTTCTAAGTATCTCAACTCATTTGGAGGATTAGGAGACACAAAATAGTCCAGCTCAAATAAAGATGAAAGTGCACCAACTTGTAATGATCACAAGATGGTGAGAGCATATGAAAATAAGGTATTGAGGTGGCCTCAATGTGAATCAATCACAACCTACATAATACCATTAAGACCTCTAGTCACAATAATTTTATCTACACAAAAGGTGATGAAAAACTAAGTCACAACAAGTTTATAAAAAAAAGCAAATGACAAGGTAAATGATAATAGTAATGACTAGATAATGCGTCAATGCATGATAAAAAGGGGTTGTACCTAATTTTCCTATAGGTGATTATAATTAGGAACTAATGTCATAATAATAATTTGCTCAAAGATGGTTATAATCAGGGGTATCAAATACAATACTGATTTTACCATATGTAATTATAATTAACAATACAAGATAAGATAATTAATGAAATATAACTTGCCAAATCAAATGCCACACTACTCTTATAAACTACCATTCAACATGACATTCTAAAACTATTGAAACTAGATCATAATACCCTTATAAAAAGTATGGGAAGAACCAAAGGAGCCAAGATCAAAATGGGATAAGTAGGATGGATAAAAATAAGCCTCGAAAAATAGTAAAGACATGGTATAATAAAATGGTATAAGGAAAATGATTAGAAGATAATTGGATATAATGGAAAAAATATTGCCCCTAAGCAATGATTGGCTTAGTTTTCTTGCAAAATGGTGAGAGTGTGGATTAGGTTACTCATAAAATGAAAAGAGAATTTAAACTTAACAATTTATTACAAAAAAAAGAGTGTGGAAAAGGGATGACCAAGCTAACCTCAATAGAAATTAATCACTACCTACATAGTCATGAAGGACCTCAAGTTAATGTAGTTCAAACAACATGGTAAATGAAACACAATGGTATAATACTACCTATAATGAAATGGTCTATAGGGTTTCCCCTAAGAGAAAAGGCACAATACTTGAAAATGATAAATGGTAAATGAAAAATGGTTGTATTACTTTTGTAGATGTAGAGATCCACATCTTAGTAAACATGTGCAACAACTAGAAATGATCAATCATAAAAAAATGCTACCCAACACCTCATTAGTAAAGCTTCTCTATTAATAATTTATTACACATATGAATCTCAATAATGTGTTCTTGATCTTCCTTGGTCACTAATTTTGTTTGCTCAAACATCGGGACAAGATATCCTTGTAGCATTTACAAAAGAAAGTGTTGCCAAAGATGTAAAATAATGTTAGGCTCAATATAAATGATAAAAGTGGTTAATGAATATTTGGATGATAATGGAATATATAATGAATGGATAATAATGAATATTGATATGTTTAGTCACACATAATGTTGTTTATCCTAGATTCAACATCATTTTGGTTATGATGAGGTCGAAGACCTCTAAAGATGCTATAAATATGACCACCAATTTTTTTTGTGGTTTGATTCTGAGAGTAGCTACCATCTGATTATGTTATAAATTGGAAATAATATTTTATCTTTTTTAATGTCTTCATTAAGTAGTGAATAACTTTTGTGCTCAGTTATTGGTTCCTCAATGAGGTTTTCACTAATGAATTTGTCCTAATTATCCCTTTATGCCTTTGAGAAGGTTTCATCAAGAGATGTTAACATTTAACTTTAATTGTATTCTAGAACATTATAAAAGGTTTCAATAAAATATGTTGAGTTTGTTCTTTGATCATCCCCTAGCACCTTCAAAAATGTTTCACTAAGAGAGTGTTCCTCTCATGCATGAGTTTTGATATAGGAGCATCAACCCATGATGTATATTTTGTAAATGAAAGTATATAAGCCTTTATTATGAATGAACATACATTGTAAAGGCCTAATAAGTTCCTAAATAGCTTAGGTAATCTTAATTAGATTTGAGGATGATGTTAATTAGTTAATAATTCCTATCTTGGAGTCATAAATATGAAATAGAGTTTCCCTTTAAAACCATTATTTGAAAATCCAAATGTAAAAAGGAGATTTGTGAGCATTGTGATCAGTTTTAAACCTCTTATAACAAGTCATCAAGGTAAATATCTATTTTAAACATGATATACAATCTCTAGAAAGATATTATACCTTATCACCTTATCTAGGAAGAGACCCACATTGGAAAAAAGAAGGCAAGTTATTAAAATTTAAGAAGATAGGGGATAAATTCTTGGTCAAAACCAAGACCATGAAAAGTTGAGGAAGGGTGGTTTATTCAAGATGGATTTTGAACCACAAACCTAAGAGGATGAAAATTCTATAAATATAAGGCTTAGTATTTTATTTGGTTATCGTTGGAGAGCATTCTCAAGATGAATTATTGAGAAATCTGTATACAAAGGATCTTTATAATAAGTTGCTATGTATATAAGGAATGGTCAATGAAAGAATTTGATTCTTCATTGTAAAATAATTCATTTTTCACTTTTGATGTATAGTTATGAGTCTCTTGTACAATATATACTTTGAGGTCTTTAAAGTATAGTTGTTTGAAGGAGTTGTAGAAATCTATAAGTAGTAAGAAGTCAATAATTTTATGAAGATTTGCATGCACTAATAAAATATGTTTTTATTCTTATGGAAAATGCATTTTTATTAATTCACCCAAGATTTTACATATATTTGGAAGAGAAATTTACACCCATGCAAGCAAAGGAGAAAGTATAATTCATATAAAAAAATCTAGGACACAGTGGAAATGACATAGACACATTATTAACACCAATGATAAGGTAATTTTATTCATTTATTTAACATTATCTTGTGGTATAGAGTTTCTAATGATAATTCGGCTATTAGACATTATAATATAATATGTGAGTCATAAAAACATAGCCAAAATAAGGTACTAGTTTTCTTATAGTAAAAATAACTATTTTTGAATTGTCAAATCCACCATCGATCACTGTAGTTTAAGGTGAAAAAATTATATACAAATTTGTTTTGTAAAATTATATCAAGTTCTTATTGTAAATATTAATTGGATGAAAAAGTTTTTAAATGTTAAAGAAATAATTACAGAAGGCCAAGACACTCATTTTCATGGGTGACTAGTATGCTTGTATTTATTCTGAGAGATGAATGCGAAAAACATCATAAAATTTGGGTAATGTTAATCCATTGGATATAAATATAGAGTATAAAACATAATGAATGAATATTATAAACAATTTATAGTGATAGACTTAATTTTAGTTTGAAAATAATGGTTTAAGGTTAGTGTATCTGAAAGGTGCAATTTCAAGTTGTTGAAGTGATGAAAGTTGTTGATTGTATGTAAAAAAGGTGTAGAAATCAAATTTTAAATCACTAAATAAATAATAGTATAATGTCATTTGCAAGGGATAAATGAGTGATCAAACCTAATATGATAGATAAAGATAAAGGATAAGATTGGCCATAAAGAAAAAATCAGATTGGAGTTAGATTCTAAACAAGATGAGAACAAATTTTAGTAATTGATTAAATAAGTATGGGTATGGATTTAAAGTAAGATTAGTAATTGACCTAATGTTGTGATTCTAATGTTCTTTAATGGTGAATATGAGTAAGAGTATCCTAGTATAGTGCAGTTAATTGATGAGATTGTCATCATGTTTGGTCTTGGTACCCTTGATATTCTATAAATGATATGTCACCATGGATGCAATTTAACAAAGTGTGATTCTATTAGTCCTAATAGATTCTTGTGGAAGGTGGAATGTCAATATAATGGCTATGTTGGGTGATAATTAGATGATGAAAGGAAACATAATCCTCATAGAAGATATTAGGATAACCTATGTTGATGTTTAAGTAATCATCCTAAAAAACCCTAGAAGGACAAAAAATATATTCAAATTGATCCATAAGGTAATTGTAACCAATTTTGTAACAACCATGACTTTACTCTATTTCTAAAGTTGAATCCAAGTCAAGGGACTCTAAATCTGATATAAGTTATGATATTGATTCTATTTATGATGTCAAATCTAATGTGGGTTTCAAAATGGAAATTGAATCTAATGTTGTTTCTTCATCTGATGTGGCTATTTTTTTAATGTTCTATTTATTATTTCATATATAACAAGTAATAGCCTATTATGGCATAATGGGCTCTATAAAAATTGAATCATCTAAGAAGGGTTAAACATAGACTAGATTATCTAATTGAAGCCCATAAAAGAGAGGGAACATTTCAAGGGATGAATTGATAAAATATTTTTTTTTTATCAAAAAGAGACTCCTCAATGAGTGTAAAATGATCAGGAGACAACTCTATAGAGATTGGATTTTCAAGGAGATTAGGCTCTTTAAAAATAGTTAAAATATGAATAGGTGATTCATCATAGGTTGACTCATCACAATGGGTGTTTCAATAATAACATCATGGTTTTGGTTCACAATTGGTTGCAAAATATCAACTTTGAAATCATTATGGTAATTATAAGATGGATCTTGAAGAGGTAATGGTTAGTGTTTTAGATCAAAGATTGCCATGGAATTTTTAAAGTAGGGAACAATTCATTTAATAAAAAAATGGGTTTTGTTTTATATTATCACTTGGATTTTCACCCTTTGAGGAAATGTCTCAACTCTCATCATCCAAGTGGAATAATTAAAACACCTATAGGCTTGTGGGTGGCCTAAGGATGAGGTGAATCTCTAGATAGGGATAGCTCCCTTGATTAACCACTTTGGATCACAACTATACCTAAATTGTTTTTTTGGGGAAAGGGAGAGATAAAAACTAAAAATGTACTATTATAAGGGAGGTGATACACCAAATAATTTGATGATTTCCAACTAGTTTTTGTTACACATTAAGCCAAGAGACTAACCAAACATACACTTCTTCAATTTGCATCTTCGCACATAAATATTAAATTATGAGCTTATGGATGAATGCTTAGGATATTAGGACTAGAAAAGAGGACTTGAATGGAACTATTGAATATACTAACTAAATGAACCTTTAAACTTCCTAGAAAACTTCACATGCCCTACAAGAAGAAACTTTTTGTCTACAAATAGGATAAAAGAATGAAACAACATGCTAAGGAAATCATAGTTATCACTAAGCAAGATCAATTATAAAAGTATAACACACTATGAACAATCATTAAGAGGTAAAAATAAGTAGTATTATTGATCAAATGGTATGAAAATGGGTAGGGCTTCACCATACTCAAGTGGAGAATAAATTATAATAGCTAAAAAGGCTAGTTTTTATAGAATTTAAGAAATAGAGAAGAGAAGAGAGAATTCCAAGGGTCACAAGGAAACTTTTCAAGCTTATAAAATTATTTATTGATGCTTGAGAATAGGATATAAAATGAACCATGCACTGTCAAAAGGAACAAGTGGCTCTCCAAGTCATGAAACTCTTGTAAAGTGGTATGAAAGGTCTCATTCTAGCTCAAAAAATTGCTTTCATGATTTGGACCTATTTGAACATCAAAAAAATTAATAAGGATATGTCTAATGATTGTAATGAGAGGTAAGTATTCTATAAATGACTCTCCATGCATTTTTTGTAGTCTTGGTCCTTTGGAATCATTTGGAAAGGAGTTATCACCATATGTAGTTGAAAATACTCTTCCTTCATGCACCCTACACACTTAGCCTCAAAAGGAATTATTTTTCCATAAAAATATATGGGATGTAATTAATTACATGTTTCAAGACCATCCATGAACTTATAGGAATCAGGTACACCTTAAAATCACTTCTACTTGGAGTTTTCACACTTGTCACTAGCTTGGTCACTATGCCAGTTTCGATTGGCTGAGATGAAGTAGCTAGTTATGACATTTAGGATTTGTTATAAATAATTAAATGTACATTATGGGTTATCAAAAGCCATAATACTTACCCAAAATATAGTTTCATCTTCAAAATCCTCTTAGAACCTATAAAACATATAAAATAGTTAAAAGTACCCTTTTTATAACCTATCTGTACAATTCCATATAGTCAAAAATCATGTGGAGTATCTTGAGAGAGCCTCCTAAAAGATTAACTAAACTTAATGATAAAACCAGGCCATTATATCATCTCTCCAACTCCATTTCATCAAACTGGTCACTAGCAAGGGTTCTGGAGGGTTTAGGCCTGTTTCACCTTCTTAAGGTTTGTTCATAAAGATGGGATGTTGAATCTACAAAAAAATTCCATAATATGGTTTATTAGGATTTATTATAACTTATCCAAATTTATTTGTCTCCCATGCAAAGTCTTATGAAAGATATGATCATTTAAAACTAGCCTATCGAGCTCTTCCTTCCATTTCATGTATACCTAAGTTGGTTTTGAGCTCAAAAATGGACTTTATATGATTTTTCCACAAAACAAAAGTTTTAACATACTTTTAAGTACCCTAAAAGCATTTCCCAATACATTTTAATTATTTTTTAAGGCTAGAGTTTAAAATGACCTCCTATTTAACTTCTAGGCCTCACCATACCTAATAACTTGTCTGCACCTTAAAGCCCAAAATGGGTTTTAATGACTTTACATGTATTAAAATATATTATATACCTATAATATGATCCCATAGACATGTTACAATCATTTTTAAATATCACTTAAGTATATAAGTGAAAATGATCTCATATTTGGTCTTTATGCCTAAAACTACCATGTACGCCCGACTGTAACTCTTGTGGTTTGGACTATTATGTTGAGATTCACCCTTTATTATTTGGTTATTAATTTTTCCTTATATATTATACAAATTATTACACCTTATATAAATATCCACACAACCTCTTGGTCATATTTTTATCACCTCTTGTCAAGAATGCATGTTTTGCTCATAAGGGAAGTGCCCTATGTCTGAGACAAAACAAAGGGAACTTCCCCTATTTTTATTTTTAAAAAAATGTTGGATGGGATTATACAAGTTTTAATCAGGTTTTTTACCAATTTTTAACTCTTTACCAAGTTATTTGGCCTTTCAAATCCTTAAATACCTAAGACAGACCCTTGTTGTGATAGATTATGTGCAGGGTTTATATTTTGGATTGAGTAATACTTATTTAGAGCCATTTATAGATGATGAAAAAACTAGAAAATTAATAATTAAATATAAAAATAATCTATCATACCTTAACTCATCGACTTAACTTCTCCTTCTCCATACTCTTTTCATAGGCTTGTTGTTCATCAAGAGTGATCTACCTCTGAGAGAGAATATAGGGGTATTTATATTTGTATTAGGGATAAATGAATGTTTTTATATATACCTCATGTCCAAATAACTATATATACTTTAAAGTAATATTTGACCCCTGGTATTGGTCTTCAAGCACCTCAAAGTCTCTACAATAGCCCCTAAAATAGGACTGTGTTAACATTTCTGATTGTGTCTTGTGTTTGAAAAGGAACATATAGGTATAGTTGCATGATTAGGATTGATAAAATTATTATAGGTAAATTTATAATCTCAAAATATTATTTTAAATTATTTTAACCTCTTATCTCATCTTTGGAATATACCAATTACCAAGGAACAACTCCCTCTAGCTCAATATTGCAAAAAGTCAAACATAGTTGGTTGTAGGTGTTCATTGCCAAATGAAGGGACATATGAAGGTGTGTGTTGGATAAAAAATAAATAATATAAATTATAATTTTTGTTTTCATGTTCCACCAATTTCACATTATACTCTAGTTTACTATGCTCTAGGTTCATAAGCAAGGGATACCTTTTCAAACTTTGCCTTAGCTAGTTGTGCTCACTAGGCCTATGTATAGACTAAAGCTGTGTATATGAATAAAAACACAATTAATTGTCCTCATTAATTGTATTTTAGATCAAAATTATTCCTTTCAACCATGGGAAAAATTCAAACATGGTGCATACTCTATTGTGCAACTTTAAATGAAAAAGTTCTCCTTGTAGACTCAGACCTATAGATGATAATGCAAGGTTTTAGTGCATAATTGGGAAAATTTGAGGCCCCAAACAATCAATATTAATCAACATTATTCCCTTCAAACTATGACAATTAATTTTACTATGTAGGGGATACAAAGTGAGTACACCTAGATGTTCCCAATCTCATGACAACCTTCTTGTAAAGCTTCAACCAAACTACCAGGTTCTCTATTTTGATAATTTAGGGATTAAGGACCTCAATCTCAGTCAGTAAGGGTTCAAAACCTTATTTCAACACTTTAAAATGGCCTTTTAACTCTCTATGGTACCACTTGTAGGTAGCCATCTTCATGTCTATACATAGTGAATGGAATGAGAGTAATGTGCATGGTTTTTTGTCTTATTATTAGTTTTAGGATATTTCCAAGGGTTATAAACAATTTTTTTTGATCATTTAGAAAATTATTTGGATCATTCACTCCATTTAACATGACTGGTATTTTCATAGGATACCTGTAGATGAGCATTTTGATTGGTATGCAAGCAATAATTAGGGTTATGAACCACACTCATGGTAAATGAGCCTCCAAAAACTATTTTATCATATCTAAAATGATAATATGAATTAATTTCAACTTTTTAGGAATTATATCCAGTCAAGATAACTCTATTTCATGGTATAGACCCTTTCAAGCACCTGTAAGTGTATGTTAATGGTAGAATTGTGTGTGAGTGAATGTGTTCATTGTCATAGTTCCATTTTTCACTCTTTGAAGGATATAACCTAATTTTACAGATCATAAAAAAATATTAACCTATTTATACCTATAATATAGTTCCATGAACGCACTAAACATGTTCTACACATGTGATCAACATGGCTACAAGTAATAATGAGGAAGGAATTGACTATGAAAAAGGTAAGACTGAATAACTTAATCCAAGCATGATATGATGAGACTAAATATGAAGAGAAGATGATAAATATGACACTTATACATGGTAAAAATAACATCACATTCATATGAGGCCTCTTCTAAGAACCAAACATTCTATAAATAAGAAAAACTGACTAAGACTACACATAGTGGTACATTCCTACAACATGAGATAACTTGCTCATCTAAACACCATAAAAAAATTAAACTAAAGATGGATATCATGTGATAATATATCCCACATACTTCAGAGTCAGCATCACCAAAAAAATTTAATGGACTTGCCTAAAATGGAGCAAACCATATAAGGTGCATGAAACAACATGTAGAAAAACATAGTCAACTTCATGAGGATGGTTCATTAATCACATGCCACCATTATTAAAAATATTTTTATTTAAATTAAGTTATATGTGTTTAATATCACCTAGAAAGGGTATTTGACTTGAAACCTCTTCAGCTATCTGAACTAAGCACAAACCTGTTGGTCACTTCTATATGTCTAGAAAGGCAAAGATGTAGCAAAATGGTTTTGGCTGAAAAATAAAACTTACATAGAATGTCAAGAATTTATATGAGTGTGAAGAAGATGAAAAGGTGTTCCATGACCTTACCCCAAGTTTCACACTTACCCATGTTCTGTACAAGTGCCAAACTCACCTTTCTCAGTTGATTACTTGATCTTAAGTTAAATAACCTACAAGATTCTAATTAAACTGACATTCCTAATAGGGAATCTGACCTATTGGATATTTGAAAGGAAAAATAGGAAAAATATACATCTTGGTAACCATTCTAATTACATTTATGAAAGGAAAAATAAGACACCAAAAATATTCAAAATAAAACATGGGTTGTTTAACTAGCTAATGTAACTTTGGAGTCACCATTGATGCTTGGATAGATACCTCCAAAGGTTGATTGTTGAAAGACAACACCAAAAATATTTTAAAATATTTGACTCAGAGTCCCACTTGGCATGCCAAAAAAAATTTTCAATTATATTTTTACCATTTGAGGAGATGTCTCAACTCTCCTCATCCAAGTGGCATAATTTAAACACCTTGAGGCTTGTGGGTGGCCTAAGGATGGGTGAATATATAGATAAGGATACAACCCTTGATGTACCAATTTAGATCACAACTAAACATAAAATTTATTTGGGGGGAATGGAGATAGAAAAATTAAATAAAACTATCCTAAAGGAGGTGATACACCAAATAATTTGATGACTTCTAACCAGCTGCAATTTACACATGAAACCAAGAGACTAACCAAACATACACTTCTTCAATTTGCATCTTCTCAGATCAGTATTACTTTATGAGGTTATGGATGAATTTTTAGGATAATATGAATATTTAAGAGGCCTTTAATGTCACTATTGAATAGACTAACTCACTCAACCTTGACACTTCCTAAAACACTTCACATGCCCTACAAGAAGAAACTTTCCAACTACAAATAGGATGAAAGAATGAGACAACATGCTAAAGAAATCATAGTTATCACTAATAAAGATCAATAATACACATATAAAAAAATATTAATATTCATGAAGATTTAAAAATTATTAGTCTTATTTATCAAATGGTATATAAATTAGTAGGGCTTCACCATACTCAAGTGGAGCATAAATTACTATAGCCAAAAAGGCTAGTTCTTATAGAACTTGAGAGAGAGAAAGGAGAAGATAGAAGTCGAAGGGTTACAAGGACACTTTTAAAGATAATAAAATTATTTAATTTTTTATTATAATATTATATTTTATGAACCATACAAAGTTAGAAGGAACAAGTGGCTCTCCAAGTCATGAAACTCTTGCAAAGTGGCATAAAAGTTCTCATTCTAGCTCAAAAAATTGCCTTCATGATTTGGACCTATTTAAACATCCAAAATTAAATATGTATATATATTATTACTATTTAAATTATTTTTAAGGATTTTATACATTCCTTTCCATGCATTGGTTTTATTATTGGTCCTTTAGAATCATCTGGAAAGGAGTTATCATCATATATATTCCAAAAACCTCTTCCTTCATGCACCCTGCACACTTGGTATCCAAAAAGGTATTATTTTTCCATTAAAATTAATTTGAAGGATTTAATTAAATGTTTAAATACCCTAAATGTCCTTATTATAATTTTCCACACCTTCAAATCATTACTACATGAAGTTTTCACACTTCTCACTAGCTTGGTCACTATGCCAGTTTTGATTGGTTGAGATGAAGTAGCTAGTTCAGACACTTAAGAATTTTAATAAAGAATTAAATTTAAATGAGGGGTTATCCAAAGTCCTATTCCTTCTCCCAAAGTTTTTTTCATCTTTATAATCCTCCTAGAACCTATAAAACACATAAAAGTGTAAAGTACCCTATTTTGTACCATGTATGTACAATTATATATAGTGAAAAAGAATTGGGAGTAGTATAAGAGAGTATAATACAAGGTTAAATAACTTTAATGATAAAAATAGGCCATTATATTATATATACAATTCCATTTCCTTAAATTGGTCACTAGCACGGGTTTTGGAGGGTTTAGGGTTATTACACCTTCTTAAGGTTCATTCATAAATATGGGACATTGAATATACAAAAAAAATCCATAATATGGTTTTTTATGACCTATTATAACTCCTAAAAACTTCCTTGGATATGATTAAAGGTTTGATGAAATATGTGAGCATTCAAAACTAACATATCAATCTCTTCCTCCCATTTCTTGTAGGCCTGAGTTGGTTTTGAGCTCAAAAATGGACTTCTTGTGTTTTGTCTACAAACCAAAAGTTTGAAAATATATGTAAAGACCCTAAAAAAATTTCTCAATATATTTTAATGTTTTCCTAAGTCTATATTTTAAAATTACCTCCTCTTTGTCTTCTAGGCCTCACCATGCCTAATAGCCTCTCTACACCTTAAAAGCCCAAAATGATTTTTTGATGACTTTACCTATATTAAAATAGATCATATACCTATAATATGATCCCATAAACATGTTTTAATTATTTATAAATCTCACATAAGGATATAAGTGAAAATGATCTCACATTTGGTCTTTATGCCTGAAACTACCATATAGGCCTGATTACAACTCTTATGGATTGGACTATCCTATTGAGATTCACCCTTTATTATTTTGTTATTCATGTTGTATTAGATGTTATACATATTTATAAACCTTTTATAAATATCCACACAACCTATTTTTCATATTTTTATCACCTCTTGTCAAGAATGTAGGTTTTGTTCATAAAGGAAGTGCCCTCTATCTAAGACAAAATAGAGGCAACTTCACCTATTTTTTGAAAAATCCAAATGTTGTATGGGATTTTTAAAGTTAAAAAAGAGTTTTTTTTACCAATTTTAAAGTCTTTACCAGGTCATTTATCCTTTAAAATCCTTAAATACCCAAGATAGACCCCTATTATGATAGATTGTGTGCAGGGTTTACATTTTGGACTAAGTAATACTTGTCTAGATCCTTTTATAGATAATTTAACACACTTAAAAAGGCCTAATTAACTATAAGAACCTTCCATTATTTATATATAATACCTTAATTTATAAACTTAACTTCACCTTCTTCATACTCTTTAGATAGGCTTGTTGTTCCTCAAGAGTGCTCTACCTCTAAGATAGAATAGAGGTGTATTGCCCTATGTCTAAGGGAGAAATGAGTGTTTTTATAGATAAATCATGTAATAATAGCTATTTTTACTATAAATTAAGTTATGTATCTTTATATTTGTCTTAAAGTACCTCAAACTCTCTACAATATCCCTAAAATAGGACTATGTTAGCATTTCTAACTGTGTCTTGTGTTTACATAGGCACCTATGGGTATAGTTGCATTATTAGGCTTGAGAAAATGATTATAAGTCCATTTATAATATATAAATATAATTTTAAATTATTTTAACCTCTTAAATCATATTTTTAATATACCAATCACCAAGGAACAACTCCTTTTAGCTCAATGTTGTAGACAATCAAACATAGTTGGTTATAAGTGCTCATTGTCAAATGAAGGGGCATCTAAAGGTGTGTATAGGATAAAAAAATACATATAATAACTACTAATTTTGGTATCAATTTTCCAAAAAATTCACATTATAATCTAGTTTATTATGCTCTAGGTTCACAAGCAAGGGACACCATTTCAAACATTACCCTTGGCTAGCTAAAGTGCTCACTAGGCCTATGTACAGGCTGAAGGTGTGTATAGGAAGCAAAACATAATACATTATCCTAATTAAGTGTATTTTATATCATAATTATTCCTTTAAACCATTTGAAACATTTAAACATGGTGCAAGTCTATTGTGTGACTTTGGATGATGAAGGCCTCCTTTTAGACTCAGACTTGTAGATGATAATGCAGGGTTTTAATGCATAATTGGAAAACTTTGAGGCCCAAAATAATCAAGCTTCATCAAAATTATGACCACCAAACTCTACTAATTCATTTTCCTATGTAGGGAATATAAAATTTGTACAACTATATGCTCCCAATCTCATGATAACCTTGTTGTAAAACTTCCACAAAACTTCCAAGTTCTCTATTTTGCCAATTTAGGGATTAAAGACCTAAATCTCAGTAATCATCCTTTTAAAGTGGCCCTCAACTTTGTCTATCAACATATTAATTATAAAAGGTTTGGTATGATGTTTTCAACCTAATATGACGTCAATAAGGGTTCAAAAACTTATTTCAACACTTCAAAATGGCCTTTTAACTCTCTGTGGTACCACCTATAGGTGGCCATCTTCAATGAGAGCAATATACATGGTATTTTGTCTTATTATGAGTTTTAGGCTCTTCCCAAGTGTTAAAAATATACTTTATTGATTATTTATAGCCTTATTTGTCTCATAAACTCCCTTTAACATGAATAGTCTTCTCATGAGATACCTATAGATGAGCATTTTGACTTGTATGCAGGCAATAAGTAGAGTTATGAACCAGACTCATGGTATATGAGCCTCCAACAACCATTGTATCCCATTTAAAATGCTAATATGAATCCATTTAAACTTTTTAAGACTTATATCAAGTCAAGATAGCTCCATTTCAAGGTTTTTAACCTTTCAAGCACTTGTAAGTATATGTTAATGGTAGAGTTGTGTGTGAGTGAATGTGTTGACTATCACAGTTCCCTTTTTCACTCTTTGAAGGATATAACCTGATTTTTCATACTTATAAAAACATATCAACCTATTTATACCACTAATACAGATCCATCAACACATTAAACATGTTTTACACAGGTGATCAACATGGTTGCAAGTAAGAATGGGGAAAAAATTGATTGTGAAAAAGGTAAGACTGAATAACTTGATCCAATCATGATATTATGAGATTAAATATGAAATAAATATGATTAATATGGAATTTATACATGGTAAAAATCATAGAAAATTACTATGAGACCTCTTCTGAGAACCAAACATTTTACAAACAAGAAAAACTGACTGAGACTGCACATAGTGTCACATTCTTGGAACATGAGATAAATTTCTCATCAAAACACCATGAAACATTAAAATAAACATTTATGTAATATAATAATAAATCCCACATCATTATTATTCAACATCACCATAACTAGTTTGTATAAACTTGCCTAAAATGGAGCAAAACCTATAGGGTACATGAAACAAGTAAAAAAGCATAGTCAACTTTATGAGGATGGTTCATAAGGCACAAAAAACCATTATTAAAAATATTTTTATGGAAATTAAGGTCCATTATTTTATTATAACCTCCCAAAATCATTTAACTTGAAACCTCTTCAACTATCTGTACCAAGCACAAACCTACTGATCACTTCTATGTGTCTAAAAAGGAAAAGAATAAGTAGAACATTTTTGGATCAAAAATGGAACTTAAAGAGAATTTAAATCATTTATATGAGTTTTAGGAAGATTAATATATGTTTAATGACCTTAACCCATGTGGCAGACTTCCCCATGAGTTGTACAAGTGCCAAACTCACCTTTTTTAGTTGATTACTTGATCTTTAGTTAGATATCCTAAAATATTCTGATTTAAATAAAATTAATGGTATTTAATCTTATATATTTTATATTTTAAATGAAAAATATTACACCTAGACACCTTGGGAACTATGCCACTTGCATTTATGACCCTTAAAAGCCCAATAAATGACCCAAAATGAGAAATAGATTAATATGACTAAGACAAAGGATAATATAGCATTAAATAACATAAAATGAACTATAATACACATCATAAAAAAATATTATACCCCATAAAACATATATAAGTCAGTTTTTTACTTATTGGGGCCCCAATTTCACCTACAGGGTCAAATTTGGTCAACAGTTTAATAATGGGCTCTCTAAAAATTAGACTATTAAAAAAGTGATCAAAAATAGTTAGTTCAACAAATGGATTCTCTTCAAAAATAGGATTTATATATATATATATATATATATATATATAGGTGATGGGCCTAGAATCATAATGACTAGATGTTGCGTAGTTTGGTTGTTCACATAAACCAAAGGAGGAGGTCCTAAAATTATAACCTTCACACATTACAGAGCTAGATTACTTACACAAGATAAAGGATAATAGAATAAAATGGTAACCCTCACATGTTTTGGAGTTTAATTTCTTGCACAAGACAAATGAGGATAACCTAGAATGGTAACCTTTAATCATGGTGTACAAATTGAAAGAGGATATCCTAAAATGGTAACCTTCGAGTGCAACATGCAAATTGAAGGGGCAAGATGAGGATGACACACAAAAATTAGCATGGACCGGATTGGTATTCAAAAACTAGGATAAAAAATGGAGACATCCCAAAATAATATGGAGTGCTCATATCCACCATAAAAGTGCTCTACCTCGCAACTAGGGCCACAAAAGACCTTATTATGAGTGTACCTTAGTATCATGTCTAGAAAGGTTTGTTCTATACATTTTTCAAGATTTGGACTATGTTTTTCAAACACTTTAAACAAGTTATATGTTTTGATCTTTTCTAAATAAGGTGTCTAGGTAACCAAAGAGACTATAATAAAAGGAGGGTGGTGTGGTACCACACACAATTAGAAGAATGATGTTCAGTAAATTACTCAACTTTAAGTAGATTGAAATCATATGAATTGGAAGAGGGTATGATAACTCAAAAATCTAAAGTGTAAACTAGTATACCAAAGCCTAAATTTAGAGATAAGTCAATACCATAAAAACTAGTTCAAATTCAATGAGTTGATACTAGAAAAATATAAGAAATCCCTTAAAATTAAGAAGGAGATAATAAAAATAAACAAACTCAAGATGTGTAAACATGAAAGAATTCCTAAGTATAAAACTAGAACTAAATGGGCAACACAATGCCACCATATGGTAATATGAATGGTGGTATAAAATTTTGTTCTAAAAAATGGAGTGTGAGTGATACCCTTGATGACCCAATTTCATAATGGTGAGATAGATGAAGAGTGTATAAAATACCTTCAATCCAAATGGGAAATTGTACCCAAGTTACCTAAAGTCAAGTGTACATGGCAAACCTAATTAACACGTCAACCTTATAAACTTATAAATGTGCAATTTTGGATTTAAACTATCAATGAAGGACTTAAAGATAATTGGGCAAGTGGTTTAAACTCAAATGGGAAGCATAACTACACTAATTAAATGATATGACATAATGTTTAATATGATGAATTAGAAAAAGGAAAAGATTATTTTTCACTTGGATAACGTAATGCCTCCTTGTTCAAAAAATTGTGGCTAATGTGTTTTGGTTATGACATTTGTTTACAAGCAAGTTTTGACTCAAATCCAGGACCAAGTAATCTAAGACCAAAAATATAAATGCAACTAAGTAATCATCTTAAGCCCTAAACTGACAAAGTTTACTTTGTATTGTTGAAGTCCTTATATATACATACACTTAGAAGGAAATTAAGTATTCATCTAAAATAAAAGTGCATTTTATAGTAGGGTATTTTATAGCCCATTATTATAAGTGATAATATGACAACATATACCTTTAGGTGCACCCTTCATCAACAATACTCCATGACAAGTGGGGTTTTCTAAAACTTACAAGTTACAACCATCTAGATGGTCCCAAGTGTGGATAACACAAGGGATACAACATATCAATTAGATCCATATCAAATATTTCGTTGTGAAAATATCTAGTCCTTTTCATAACCACTAAATTTGTTAATTGTTTGATGTAGTGCAATATCCTGATTGATCATACTTTTTGATTTGACTTCCCACTAATGGATATAGTTTAACTGCTCAAACCACCATCCCAGTGGGGTGATCCAATTTTGTATACCCCTCATGAAGAGGGGTTAAATACAATAATAGGAGATGAATCCTTGGGGTGAAACTTCCCTATAGAAATTGTGGGAGGTAATGCCATCTCCCTTATAAGCCAAAATTCATGAAATAAAATCTAAGTAAAAATGATTTAGATTTATTTTTAGATCACCTAACCTTCCAAGTTTTGGGGAGAGCCTATACAAATTCATTTTTATGCCTTATACAAAGGCACAATTTCAATAAAGAGGCATTTTTGATCACCCAAGTTCCCTATAGGGATGGGGGGGGACAATACATGCACAATTCCTTTTGCTCAAATAATCTAACAAAGAAAGTGATAGATGACTTATACAAAATATAAATCTTTAGAAAATATTATAAATTTGAAGTGAGTTTGGTTTTAAGCACTGAATTTAAGTGTTTGGTGATGTTCTTTGGACCATTGGCCTTAATTTACAAAAAAAAATAGAAAATCAATCACAAAACATTCAAAATTAACATGCAATTTTCTTTTTAAACATCAAAAGCAAGGTTCCTAATTCTTTTTAAACACCAAAAATAAGTTTAAAATATTTAGTTAATGTTCAAATTATCACTTTTCCATGCAGGTCCTACATAAAAAGTTAGATAGTCTTGTTTATCTTTGAATCACTTTTGACTTTGAGACAAATAACTTTAAAAAAATGCTCTCAAGTCTATATTATTTTAAAAACATGGTGACTCATGCTGGTCAATGTTGACCAATGCTAATTTTTTTAAGATCATCATCAGTCAAAACCCAACCATGGCTAGTAAAAAATAACTGCTAATGGTCACCTATAAACTTGAAGGTAAAAATATTATGCTTGAAAATATTTATTATATTACTTTTTAGAATAAAAACTCCAAAAGAAAACCTTCTAAATCAAGATATGTTCAAACCATAGACTTATAAAACTTAATTTGTTATAAATAAACTTGAGTAATGCTCTAAAATTTAATATTTCAACCATGTTTTCCCCTGTAACCCAACAACCACAGTTATCCCTAACCGATGTTGATCACTTAGAACCATCTTCAATTACTGTATGACCTATGTGCGCATAAAAAATGTTAGAAACACAATAAAATGAGCATAAAAATTATTTTTAAATGAATTTTTAATTACTATAATGTAAATGTACAATTTCTAAGATGTCTTCCTTGCTTGAGTGGATGTTATGGTCTCACTAGGCATGCCAAAATGTAGTGTTGGATTATAAAGAGGATGAATTCAAACATTAGTCATGAAAACACAAATAATGTATAAGAACTAAAAATCTAATCCAACCTATTTAAAGAGGGATTTTAATGACAATAATAAACATTTAAAAGAAAGCACACATGCATATTACCTTCACAAATGATTCCACCATCCAAAAGTGGCTTGAAACATGTTTACCCCTTGATTTGGTGTTCTTATCTTTGTCAATAATGGATTCCAAGATCCTCCATCATCTCAAGTTCACATTCATAATCTAGGATTAAGATAAGAAATATAATATATGCCTATCAAATGAAGCTGTCCTAATGCAAATAAAACACAAAAATCAACACAAAGAGAGCTTGTGGAGATAATCCTACATTATAAGTTTACATAATTTTAGCTTAAAATGATATGTTATGCCCTTATATTTAAATATTTTCTAAATGGATTAGGATCAACCATGACTTTCCATCTCAAAATTGATATGTGTATCCATGAATTAATCTAATATTGCATAATAAATCCATAAATATCCTCATAATCATTTGGGATGAAGGGGCATTAATGAGGCAAAACTTGATATTTGTTGCATTTATGACTTATGGATGCCACCCCATTGATCATGTCATTAGGTGATGTAGATATTAAAAATTAATTTCCAATAAAGAAATATTCAATTCACTCCATGGAGTTCTCACTTAAGCTCTTAAATTGAGTTAATTTGCCTAAGTAAGATTAGTCAGTTTTAGTGTAATTCTTTGGAAATTGGTGCACACTTCATGAAAATGGTCAGAAAGTCATATTACTAGGTCATAATTTGACTTGAAAAAAATTATAGGGTCATGTTAGATTCATATAGACTATCATCCCATTTAGGATGTTACCAACACAAAATAACAAAGGTACATAATGTGTACTAATGAATTAGAAGAAAAGGGTGATTCAGAGCACCAAAATGCAAAATCATCATTTTGAATCGAAATGATTTAAGAAAATTTAGGAATCCCATAAAATGAATTAACCCATTTAAGGATACATTAGCCTAAATCATCACTTGTATATGATAAGCTAAAACCATTTAGTGCATTTAAGTGATTTTGGCATAAATTGTACTTTTGAGTGCAATTCATGTAAGATTAATAATTTCAATAGCAATGATGTTACGAATTATATGTATAAAATTTTATCAATATAAATAATCTATTAATTAAATTTATATATACTTATTTGATAAATCAAAACATCAGGGATTATTATTTATAGGCTTTGTATAACAATATTATCTCTTTTGATCTATACACAAGACAACATTTTGATGTTGTATTTATAATTAGTATCAAGCATTGAGACACATTGACAATTCCATTCAAGATAAGGGAGGTCATCTCTAAAAAAAATTTAATATGGAGCTTATGAAGATCATAATCCATAAATGACATGATTTATGATGTCATTAACTTAACAAGAGAAAAAATTTGAGTAGGTAGGAGATTCAGGACACCACTTCTTACTCCTATTCCACCATAGCATAGATTGGGTCCTCAAATAGATGACCAATTTCATATCTATAAATAAATGGTGTAAACATATCATGGTTTTACTATTCCCCTAGATAATATTTGGGATGATGAATTTAATATATATGACCTCATCTAACATTTACAAGACATAATTCAGAGTTATGAGGAGATAAGCAACAAATAATTTTGAAAAAGGGACTTGAAAAAGGTAAATCATGGGGGAAATGATGAGCCCAAAATATGACTCATTATTAATATCAATTTTATTCATTTTCCTTCCATTACCTCTCATCTGGGTTGAACAATGCAAGGATCTTAGGTTTGTATCTAATCCTAGTGAAGTATATGGATGCTTTATCTTATTTAATGTAACTAACATCTAAGTTACTAATTTTATTATTTAATTCTAACTCTTTACATATTTAGTCTCCAAATTTTATGTATATATAGATAATATAGAATTATATAAATAATAAGGACCTTTTTGACGATCTTTTATGGTGACCTATATGAAGGATATTGATATTTGGCAATCTACAAAATCATATGATACACTTTTGACTCATTCAAGTCTTCTCTAAATTTAGCCATATGCTTGTCTAATAGCTACATACTCACACATTCTATTACTACATACTCACCTAGTAGCTACAAACTCACCCAATCCATAGATAAAAACTCATTCAAGACTAGATTTCATTCTTCAATGAAGCATTTATCATCCCTATCAGCCTAATAGCCTTGATATAGACTTCCTCATCATTTACGATCCCTGAATCATGTTACTATAGAATTTTCTAGGTTTTCATATAAATAGTATTAGACTCTACTAGAGTTAGTAAAGACTTTGCCAAAATTACTTCAAACTCTTCTAGTCTAGCTTCTCAACTTATAGAACTGAAGACCCATACTTTCCATCTTTATCAACATACTTGAAGATTATTTTGGTCACTTACTATTTATAGTATTACTATAACTATTATATATATATATATATAAAATTCATTATAAATACGTCAATTAGTTTTTTTATAGAAAGAAATGATCTAATAGATATAGGAAGTCATTATCAGTAGATATTCAATGGATTTTGTAATGGATGGATCTTCCTATTTCAAACCATCAATCACCTATTTTTAAGAACCACTAAAATTAAGAGATTTGTCTTGATAACATAAGATTGGTTACTAAGATCTAGGGATATATAGTTACAACATTATATAAGTGGATATCTACGGCTTATCAATATATAAAAGAGAGTGAATTATTGTATTGTTCAATTGATATTCTACCATAGTAATCCAAGTTATAGTTATATTCATGTAATCTATTTTGATTAATTAATGAAGATATCTCCAGTTTCTAAGTACTGAGTTTGCTTTTCATTCATGTTCCCAAGGCAAGCAAGGGTCCACTCTCCTTAGGAATAATGAACATATTTTTTTATGATATTTTATGTGTAATTATAGTTTTCAATAATTTTAAATACATTTCATTTTCATAACCTACAGGAAAATATCTTTTAAATCTAAGAGTAAATTCAATATTGTAAATCAATGTGCTTACTTTCATAAAATTATTTACATTCATCAAGTGCGTTTAATTTTAGTAAATTTTTTGCATTCATCAAGTTTGTTTACTTTTCTCAATTGTGTTTACTTTCAACAAGTGTGTTTATTTTAGAAAATTAGATTATAAAGATTTTTAAATTTACAAGTGTGTTGTTTTATTTCATAAGAAAATACTTTTTAGAATAAATTACATTAGACATTTATAAAGAACAACACCCAAAAATATCTATGTAAGACCTACAACCATAAGCCTTGTTACAAACAACTTTAGACGTTGCCCCTAGTTTGACTGACATCAACAAAAAAGTTGATTAAATGAAGGGATAAATGACACCCATCACTAATGTGTCCCCATTTTTAGGAGATTAGAAGTAGTAATCGATAGTCACCTTACCTCAAAAGCGTAAGATAATTGTATAATCTATGTATGAACCATGTAGCATATATAAGGATCATATCTAGGTAAATATACATGGAAGCATGAAAAATGTGATCACAGTAATTACTCAGATGCATGATGTGAATCATGTCAACGTCTAGATAATAACAGTACAAGATCAACAAGAAATCAAGCACACACATAAGATCACTCCACATTAAATAAAAATACAATGGTCTAATGAGACCTCAAACAAAGGGTATGTTAAAATGCCATACAATTGAAGGGACATGATTTAATCAAATGTCTACAAAAAAAATAATAACATATTAAAATGTTCATATAACAAGGGATGGCATATTTAAATTTAAAACATGTAAAGGCATAGGGGTCATAAACAATGGATCATATTTAAATGCTCAAATAAGAAAAAAATACACTCAAAAAAGTGCATAATGGAAAATTTTAAGCAACCATTATAAACATATCATACTAGTCCCTATATATATGTGTTAGAAAAAAATATTAATTACATAGCATATCAAGTACATTGTAAAATATTTAATCATATATTAAGGTATGTGTAAGTATATAAGCTTAAACATGATAAAGTAAAGTGACCATTAAATGATATAACCTGGATGTATTGTGATAAAATAAGGGGATGCCCTCAATGTCTATTTGACATGAGTAGAGGGAAGGTCAAACATATGAAAGTACATAGATCATGTATCTATGCATGCTTGTATCACACTCAAAATATGTGTGAAACACATGCATATATATAAATAAATGATATGTTATCCACTAATATGGAATTAAAAACATAGACACCAAGTAGCTAATAAAACATGTAAATGTTGATTTTTTTTTTATGTTTATATTTTTTTGGTTTTTTTGGAATATTTAGATATTTAATAAGATACCAAATGATTTAAAGAGGATGATGAGAATATTAAAGTATTGGTAAATGAATAACATTTCCTAAACTACATGTTTCATATCTGTGCATAACAAAAGTACAAAGTGTAGCATGCTCTTTTGGTAAGTTTGTACTTGGTATCTTTAGTTTTCATTTATCTTCATTTGATTTCTCATTTTTTGATGATGGATTCAATAGATAGGTATTAGGTCCTATAGGTATGAATAGATATGTGGTACATTACCAGTTGGATTAGAACATACTTTGTTGATTTGTTTATTTGAAGATTGTTTACCATCAATATCAGCATTGAATTTGTCCTAATTTTATGAAAATATTGTAATTTCCTCTTTTGTAACCTCATTTAAAACCTTGTATTTTTCAAATGTCTATTTATTTTTTAATTGTTTTCTTAGAAAACCTTTTTTTACTATTTAACATGCCCATTACTCTTTATAGACAATATGTGTTTTCTATTTGTGCTTTATTCTTTGATCTTTTCTCATTTATAGGTTCTTGTTCTTTTGCATTGGTTAAATGTATCATTAAAATTTTGAATGATTTTTATCAGTATTTATAATATATACAAAGCCTTTATGGTTATTTTAATCATATGTGGAAATAAGATGAGTAATTCTTTGGGAATGTTTTCCCAATTCTTGACCATGATAACCAAAATTTTATAAATATTTATTTCTAAAACCATATTGTTCAGAAAATGAATTATCTTTATTGAGAGGTAAACTTGTATCATTTTCTTCATCTAATTTGTTTTTATAAACATTTTCTTGCTCTAATTTTGATATTTACAACTATTTTTAATGTGAATTTTTATTTGGTAACCATAGTTATTATTTTGGTATTTATGGTTTACAATATGTACTCATAATGTGAGTGTTGTTCTTGGTTGATGTATCACATATATGATCACCACTACCTTTTTGACTTTGTATTTTTTTATTTAATGAAAAATTACAAATTGTACGATTCCCATGCATTATATGATATGCACATTAGTATTTGTATCACCTTATAGGATGTAGAGGAGGTAATTTGATCACTTTGTCTCAAATCATTTCTCATAGGATTTCACTTAGACTCTTATCATCCTTCTACTCAATTTTTGAATCATGTGTTTATATGTATTTTTTTTTATTTTTTCATTTGTATGTGATGCCTTTTTTGTTACAACATTTGTAGATTAAGATGCAAACATATGATTAACAATACCATGTGTTAAATTCTATAGGTATGTAATTTTATTTTCCAAAATTGATATTTTTGAATTGAAATGATTTTTCCACCCTTCTATTACTTGTTCATAAGGATTATTTTATATTTTATGTCTTCAAAAGCAAAAACCCTATGTCCCTCGGATTAAATACGCATACATACACCAACTACCTTACCCTATGAATGAGTGATAATATGGACCTAGTTAGAGGGATGGTTGTTATCACCCTACTTATATTTAGGAAGAATAGGATCAATATTATTTCAATAAGAGTTGTAAATAAGGCTTAAATTCTAATTTTATTTTAAAACCCTCTCATTATATTGATCAAGTTGGTTACTTTTTTTAGTTAATTGTATCATACATGGAACATAACAAGAAACAACTACCATGATGTATTGTAAAATAAACCAACTAAGAGATATATCCATATTAAACATGTTTGTATAAAATGGTAAATTCTTATTTATAAAATTTGAACACTTTGAAATCAGAATTCAGAAAATAGTAAATTAGGGAACCATAGGGGAACTAGTGTTTTGAGACCAAAGGTTAGGTTGACTATAACTAATAAAGAGAAATAAATATAAAGTGATTTGATTTGAAATTTATGCATATGAAATAGGTTTTTAAAGATAAATAGGAAATGAGACAAACCCATAAAATAGGGTAATAAAACTACAATATATAATCTCTAGGTCTAAGTTTAGTAAAAATAGTAAAATTCTAAATTCACCAAATCTATACAATATTTTTGCAAATGAAAATATTTTTTTGTATATATAAAAATAATTATTATAAATTTGATATATTATGAAGTATAAATAGTCCAAAAAATATGGAATGATTTACAAGCAAAACTCTAGAATATTCTAAATAAAGAATCAAAATTATTGATAAAACACAAATTTAAATCAAATATTTGAGAGAGGTTTTTGAATAAAATATTATTTTTTATGAAAATTATAAATTTATTACAAAATAAGTATGTTATTAACCTTATATGTTAATATTTACTAAAAACATTAAATCTTAAAAACTGGAAAGTTCATACCAAATCTTGGAAAATAAAAGGAAGCCTTTGAGTATACCAACTTGAGTAGAAAATACCTCTAAGAAATTTTAAAATTGATCCATTTTGATGCCTAAGTTCACCAATTAGTGAAGATGAAACTTGAAAGTGTATGAACAAGAATAATGGCAATAAGAGGAGGGTAAAACCATAGGGTAAAGTTTCGTATTTGAAAATAAATCATAGAAAGATAAAACCCTAACTAACTAAAATCCCCAGGAATCATCAATGCAATATGGGTGAGTTGGTAAAGTGACTTAGATGCTTCAAGCACCACCTAGATTCAATTTTTAATTTGGTATCTAAGGTTAGTAGTGGTTGATCATTAGTATTCTTGGGCCAATTATGGCCATTGATGGTATTCTCATGCTAGTTATGGCCATTTGTTGGTATCCTCAAACCGATTATGGTCATTGTTGGTAATTTTTTTAGTTTTGATAGATGATCACTTAGGGATCTGAGGCCCCAATTATGTCCTAGACCAGTTGGATTGGTAAAAAAAGTGTATAGGGTAAGGATCCCACCAAAAATAATATCAAAAAGAAAACCCTACAAATCATAAAAAATTCCATTCACATAGATCAAGTTTACCAAATGTTAAACCCTAAAATATAGATTAGAGAATCTAAGGTTGAGATAGCCTAGGACACAAGATGGTAGACTATCTCTAAAGTATGCCAATTAATTACAATTTTAAAACAAACATATACTGAATTTATTAGGGTGAGATATAATAAAAATAAAAAGTACAACTATGTTAGATATTGATATGATAATGAAAATAAGATACTTATCTAGTTTTGATGATAATATAGATTTGGATATAGAATAAGATTAAAGTAGATTGGATCTGAATCATGGATCAGTCACTTGATTCTATAAATTATACATCTATAATTATGATTGTTTAAATTGACTTGGGATGATTGCATAGACCCTTATATCTAACTTGGATGCAATTGTTAAATAAAAAATACCTACTAAAACTACATGTAATGAACTATATTCTTATGGGTCTTCTATCACCTTCACTCTAGTGTATTTTAATTTGGGACATGGATTATTTCTCCTTGTCAAATGATAAAACTCTAGTTATTAATATCCATATTGGCTATGGAAAAAAGTGTTATTGGGAATATGGTGTCGAGATACCCCAAATACCCCTCTATCAATGAGAATTATCTAAATATCTAATACTTTGAGGAGTTCCTAATACTTATGTAGTTCTCACCTATCTGTTGGCCTATGTGTGTATTATGCAAAGTGAGATAAGCAAGTGCATAGAGTGACTTATCTTGTAACTTAGAAAATGTGGCTCTTGTTATGCTAATTTAGTAATTTTTACCTTTATATGTGTTGTCCCTATGACTGATATTGAAATAAGTTAAAATAGTGAACCTTTTCTCACTTGAGTGCTTGAATTAATGTCTTTGGTAAATTGACGTGTGAGTTGGTTGTTCTATGCTAGGTATGTGATATATGAGGAATGAATGTGGGTTGATATTATATATATATATATATATATATATATATATATATATATATATATATATATATATATATTAATCCATTTTTATAATATCTCACATTAAATAACTTAGGATTACCATAGGTATACATTTCATTTTCAAATTAGACAACTTTAGGGTACTAGAAACTTGCATTAGGATAAGACACTTGCATCAACACATGCATCTGACTAGGACACAAGTGTTTGAGTAAACAAAAAATAAGTACTAGTCTACTAGTCTAAGGATTTTAGAGATAGATTAAAAGCATGATTATAACATTATGAACATATTAGAAGGTTTGAATCATTATAATAACATGATAAAATTAAGAGATACAAAAATGGGCATAAAGAGATAGTGTATATGAGCCTTTCATCAAAAATAAGGGTCTAAAACCTAAAGGTAGATCCAAAATATGTATTTTCCAAGTGAACAAGACTAAGGTGTTATATAATTTATAAATAGTGTCTACACATACTCAGATTAAATATAAGAAATAATATTTTACATGGAGGATACATGACAAATAATGTCACACAAAATAAACAAATTAGTAAAGTACACAACAAACATGTGACTCATAGTATACAAATTGAGGATACTCTATGGGAAAATTAAGAGAGGTATGCAAAAAAAATTTAAAAATTTATATAAATAAAATAGTAAATAAAAAGGACCCAAAATTTATTAAATGATGAGAAGTAATATATAACCAATGAAAAACACTCATATAACAATGTATAAATAAATATTGAATAAAAATATGGAAGGTATATGTTATATTAAGATTAATATCATTAACTATAAATCTCAATAGGATATGTATACAAACAAATATGTAACTTAAATCATTATGGGGGATGTCTGTAGAATCAACACATACATGCCAACTATACGATCATGAGTCTACCCTCAACTAACTATTAATTTATAATAATGTGTAACAAGATATATATCTTATATAGAGTTAGATATAAATCCTCTATGGATAATCATTATATGCTAAGTTGTGTAACTATGTAAAAATAATAAAGGAAAATATTCTTTTATTTTTATATTTAGAAGAATCGATTTGGGAATCAAATGAAATCAAGAAAATAAGAATTTAAACAAAGACTATAAAGAGAAAATTACAAAGAAGAGAAGGATCCATAGTAACATACAAATTTTATTAGAACTATGTGTGTATTGGGGGAAAATACATTGAAATGTATATGCTATCATCACATGGAAATTTTCACAAGTTTTTGGAATGGTACAAAAAAATCAAAGCAAAGGCCAAAAATAAATAGTAAAATCAACATGAACCAGGAAGCTAGAATAATGATGTATAAAATAGAGAAGGAAATCAACAAATAATTAAAGATATAAAAGAATAAGTTAACTTTAAAATTTAAATGAATTATAAATTAAAATTTAAAAAAATTGGAAGTGGTGAAGACTCAAGTGATAAAAAAACATAAAAGAATGATTTAAGGAAACATGATGAATCAAAAAATCATACACAAAATAAGAAATAAAATACCATAGACAATCAACAAAATAAAATAAGATAAAGGGAATTAGATAAAAGTGATATATTTATCTCATGTATAGGAATATGGGTTTTATAAGAGAAACTAATTGATAAAATGAAATGATTACAATGTGTATAGATATATGCCATTGTGTCCAAATTGTCATGATATGGATATCTCATATACCATGAACTCAATATTTATAAAACATCATCATCACTCGTACCATCATCAATATAATCATGGGTTTCATATTAGCTAAAATATCTAAAACCATTGACATTTTAATCATTATTGAGAATATATCTAATATATATCATATCCTCTTTTAAATGAACACTTTCATTAGTCTAGATGGTGGTTTTTTATGATTGGACCCTTAATAGGTGCTTTAGTTTGAATAAGCTTAAGAGGTTGCGATATTATTAACTTATTTTATGGATGAATAGGTGACTTAACTTTAAATTTGATTGTTTTAGGTCATATGATTTGTTATTTTGGTAGCTCTTTAGGTAACACCTCATGTTAAATTTGTATTCCTAACCTTTTATGGTTTATTTTTCTTGGTACTTTATTAGAATACATGCATTTTACACATTATTTTAATATTTTAATATTGATTTCACTTGACTAATATATGATTTTCAAAGAAATAATTCATATGTCCTATCAAATGGTAATACATGAAACCACACTAAAATGGTTATGGGACAAATAATGATAGGTAATGTGACACCCTTTAGTGGTGGCCAAGTTAGACCATGATATCCTTTGATAATAGTGGTTGAACCATATTAATAATCATGAATTTATTCATTATTGATAATAAAATTTATTATGCACATAATTTTACTTGAGATATTATCAATCATAATGCATTTCGTTAACCTTTAATGTGTATCTAAGAAGGCCTATACAAACATTTGTCCATTTTTACAATTGTCCATTGGATTTTCTTGGTCATAGATAATATTCAAGATAATATCCTTTCATGTTTCATTTACCACACCTATGAATCCATCTACAAGATGAGTATTAGGCACTGGTGGAAATTATTCTTGACATATCATATGAATATCATTCGGGTTTTTGCTTTGAGTTAAACTATTCAAAATAGGGTTGGTAAAGACTTTCAACTGCTAATTTGGTTACTTAGTGATTTATTTGGTATACTATTAAGATCTTCTACATAGAATTTTTTGTTATCAATCAAGTGTTTTATTTTATGATTCAAACGTATCCATATGTGTGTATAATGATCTTGACTTGTATCACAATTTTTATATGCATTAACATCATTATTTTTAAGAGAGGGTAAAATTTAATATAACTTTATTTGTGGAGATAAATATATCATATTTCATTCAAGAAGTTATATATGAACATTTTGAATAGTGTCAGATAACCATTTGAATTATTTTCACTCCATTTTTTGAAAAATAACAAGCTTTTTTGGTAGTTTATTTACCACATTGACCATATTCTTGGTCTCATTCTTACACTGATAAATTACTACCTTGATATTTAAATATAGTATTATAAGGGGGGATTAGTCCCATATTTAAATTTTTTTCCTCAATAGGTTTCATCTCATAGTTTCTAACTTCATGCCAAAGTTCATTGAAAAGTACTTTATCCTTAATGGGTGGAAGTAAACAATGAGAGAACATACTTTTCAATTTAGTGTCAAGTGACTGGTTGATCATCTTCATAATAATTTTTTAATTTTAAGCACATACTAACATTATCATTAGGTTGTTGTTGTAACTAAAAAACATGTGAAAATGTGACATTGTGGCTAATATTTATTTTAAATTGAGGCAATAAATCATTGGGAAAAGAAGTGAAATATTGTACATAACCTAATGGTATGGAATATTATCAATGCAATATATAGTCATTAAGGCTCATATTTAATAAATTATACAATATTTTATCATTTTGTTGAAAGTGTAGATGTGAAACAGAAAAATATTTGATATATTAGAAGGGTATCCTTTTGGATTTATAAAAATAAACTTAAGAGAAATAAAACCAATACAATAAGGATAAGATATAACATCATAAGCATTTTTTTATAAATCATTCCAAATAAGCTTAATATGTAACATGTGAGGCCCTTGACAACAAAATTTAATATGTTTAATTGCATAAATTGCATAGTTTAATGAAACATGATAATCTTAGGACATTTAGTAAGGATAATAGTAGCATTAAAGTTGTAAGTGAATTATTATGTTGAAACACATGTGGATGAACAAATGAAGTATTAAAACTATGTTTAAATTTAAAATACATATAAATTTAATGATTATTGGGCTTAATGACATTAGAAATGATTTTGGACATAACCACATGGTTAGGGAGGAAAAAATATTACATTCAAAACACATGATTCAAACTATAAGGTATATATTACACATTATTATTAGTGAGTTGTGTTTTGATATTTTTTCTCACATAAAAGAATGCATCAATGTTTTTAGGATTTCTCAAGAGTTATTTTTAAAAATCATTGAGGTTTTCAACACTATCTTTCTCTTCATCAAAAACATGAATATTTTGATATTAATTTGTAATAGTATCATTTAAATCATTACAATTTAAATAATTTCATCCAATTAATCCAATTCATTGTCATTCATATTATATCCATGGACATTATCATCCACATTCTCATCAATGTTTTTCTATTAAAATCTATAGGTCTACCATTTAATTTCCAATTTCACATCATTAGTGTCTTAAATCTAATTTCATTAAGTTTAATAATATAGAAAAATATATATCATGCAATGAAATATGGCTTATGATAGGGGTAAAAAAACACATTGACCCTATAAAAATCATGTCTATATTAACCATAACAAAATAAAACACTAAATTTAAATAGATAATGTGAAGAAATGAGGTTAAAACTAGGAACATAAAAAAATAAATCTTTTCATATTTATAATAATTAAATAAAACCTAAGACAAATCACATCCAATATGTTAATAAAGAGACAATTTAATGCTAATAGGTGTAAAAAAGCAACTAGTTCATAAAAATATTCTATTAGTGAAGGGTCTTAGGTCAAGAGGCACTACACTGCACTAGTAGAATAAGGATGCACTATTAGAATAAGGAGCAAGAAAACCTAAATTCAAATATAGTAAAACAATAATAATATAAATTTTACTTATGAAATTATAAGGATTAAGATTATTGAAAAATGAAAAATGAATTTTTGATGTAGTAGTGTTTGGGTCCATAAGAAATATTTTATCTGTAAAAAAAGATAGGTTCATAATAAACAATATGTGCAAACCTTTCATGATACCAACCCTAAACTAGTTGGTTATAATTAAATTTTAGTTTTCCTTATATTGAATTTTGAGGATCTGTAAGAATGCCATGGAGCTCATGTATTATTGACACAAAAATAAAGCTTTTTGAACTTCAATATTGGATTTTGAGATTTATAAAAAGATATTATGATCCAAAATAATATAGAACCCTAAAAATTTATTCTTGATATATGTGCATATCATGGGTTGAGTCTTTCATAATAGTTTTATGTAACATATGATAACTTATGAATTCATGCATGAGATTTTTTACTAAGATAGCACACAACCACAAGTTTTTTATACACATGAAAAATAGGCAATGGGAGTGTCACCAACATGTTCATTCAAATAAAATTAAAATTAAATGTTATGGTTATGTTATAAGCTAGATAATAATGGATACAAGGAGGAGAGTCATGTTCATAAAAATGGATTCTAAGGAAGGAAAATCATTCCAACATTCATAATCAATATAGATGCCTATTTAATATGAGTTTGAAGATTTTGGTAAAAGTTGGCAATCAAATTATTAATCTAAAGATTTGAGTCTAGAAAAAAGACTAAAAGTTGTCACTACCTATGAGATAAGAAGGAAAAACAATTTTTCAAGAATATCATTATAAATATTCATGTCTAGCATAGGATAAATTTTATATTTCCCATTTTAGATAATTCAAATATTTAAATTTGAATAATGTAATAACTATACAATTTTATGTGCCTACATTTTTTACCTTCTATTATAGTCTAACTATTGTTTTATAATGTGTATATATTTTGTGAAAGATAATATTAAGTGTTAACATGAAAATTATATGGTTTTAATGGCCTAAATCCATGTTTCATTGGATTCCCTAAACACAACTGCATTATTTGGTATCATAGTAGGTTCAACTTGTAAACTAAATTATGTTTTCCATATTTGTGAGTGTGGTTATAAAATGGTAGACATATTAAAAAATAGACGTTATTGTGTAGAATATGTTTCAAACACAATTTTTATGGTATTTCGTTAAGGAAATAAAATGGTACATAAAAGAGTTCCTCTAAAAGGAGTGGAATATTTTGTATAATGTGAATAAAATATTAGGTGAATATGAGGATATCATGTTTATGACTATTCTAGATGGACTAAAACCCAAGTGAAACATAAGTCAAATAACTAATTTAATTCTTGGATCTATTTATATAAACATAGTAACATATAGAATGATATCATAATATAATTATCAAGTGATGAAGTTAAAGAAATTATCACAAATAGTATCATTAAATAAATCCTTAGCTCATGCATAGTTTGTGTGTTTATGCTACCAAATGAAGGAATAAATTGGAGAATGTGCATTGATTATAGAGCCATTAATAATATCACCATTAAGTATATATTCCATTTACATACACAGATGAATTAATGTATTTACTAAGTGAACCATTGTATTTAAATGAGTCCTTCATTATGCCTTTTGATGATCAAGGTGTTGAATCCTTTTATTGGTAATTTTTAAATTATATATTTTGATGGAATTTTTATTTCTAATAGGTTAAAATAAGAACAAATTCCGCACTTAAGAAAAGTGTTAAAACATTTGCACAAGTAATAGTTTCTTGTGAATCTGAAGAAATGTAGCTTCATGAATAAAGAGTTAGTGTACTTGGGATTTTTAGTATCTCAATAAGTATTTAGAATGGATCTTGAGAAGATAAGAGATATGTTTGAATTGAAATCACCATAGATTAATTTTTAAACATGAAGTTTTCATGAATTGGTGAGCTTCCATCAAAAGTTCATATTTTATTTTAGGATTTACATGCCTATCACATAGGTGATGAAGGGTGATAGGAAAGAGTTTTTATTAATATGAAAGATGAATATGGTTTCCAATAATTTAAGATGAAGGTAACAAGACAACACATGTTGGTGTTTCTTGTAGATACTAAAAATTAATATGTATAGCATCTCACTCTTATACATTTGACAAATATCAATCAAGGCTCCACCATTTGTTTCTAGACCTACTTTCTACCAAAAGTCTCACATTCACCATATCACTATTCCTAAATTATTATCTATTACTCAATTAAATATCATTTTTATTACTTATATTTACTAATCTACATATAAATCTTAAATCTTGATAAACATCTTACACTATCTGTTTCAGATCCATACCATTTTTTTATTCCTCTGGACACCATCAGCCATAGAGGGACACTATTGTTGATTGAAGTGTTCAAATCCTTATCTATTGTCTAATTTACAAAATTCATCAAAATTAAAAATGTGTCAAAACCTATGGGTTATTGTATTTATCTTATTGAACCCTACCATGAGATATTTTCTTAAAGTGTGGTGTAAACACAAATCTAAGCCTTCTCATTCCTCATTTACTAAATGCCATGTAAGCACCTATTATTGATAAGTTTAACATATTAGGTTAGACTATAACTCATATAACATGAAATTTTGCTTGTCATGCTTATACAACCTTGTTCATAGATTTTTCATGCTTTGATAGTCTTCAAGTGGTCTTTAAAGGTCTTGTTAGCATTATTTAAGATAATATTTTTGCCAAGCTTTCCAATGACTTCAGAGTTAGTCTAGTTGGTTTTAGGGGTATTTAATGATGTGTCAAGATGGTACATAATCTATCAGGTCAAGTCCTTTCACTTGATCACTTGGTTTAAATATTGTTAATTATGTTTGATGAAATTAAGGTATTTTAACAAAGGGTAAGGTTTTTGGAGAGACCTAGGTTTCAATTGTGACCAATATAAGCCTTATCAAGGTGAATTTGTTTCATGGATCACTAAATCATATGGTGTATAAGCCATTTGAATTACTAAAAGGTATTGAATTGATATATTCTCTCTACATGAGGTCATCCAATATACACTAGCTTTCTTTGCACTTAAAGTTGTTCATAAGGGATTTAAGTCCATTTACTAATATGGTCAAAATATAATACATTTTCCATTAAAATTTTAAAATATTGAAGATGATTTTTCAATGTAATTATGTTATAAATAAGTTAGAATAATTGCCTACATGTCAGAACAATTTTGTTTTACTCTAAAAAGGTAGTTTTGGGAGTTTTTATAGACTTGGGTTATTCAATTGCAGGTGAGAACATATCAAAAGTGTATATTGGTATTAAATAGGTCATATCCATGATTTTTAATATATAAAATGTCTAAAAAGCGCAAAACATGCTTCTTCTCCTCCATCATTCTCATCACAAGCTCACAAAAGTAGATTTCAAATTCTTGGTATGGACAAAGGAGAGAGAGTTGGGTCCTAAATTTTTTTCCTAAGGAGGGGGTCCTAATAAGATTAAAATTTATGTCATTTTTCACTAGATCCATCCCCTTTCATTTATTAATAATCACTAAGAAGGTAGGTCAGTAAGAATGAGTTAATCAACCCCACATGCCTAATTTTCTTCTTTGAAATGGTAGTTTGAAACAAGTTAAATGAATCAAAGAAATTATAAAATATGTAAGATGGTCTGAAAAAGTTAAATTATGGTCCTTCAAACCTTACTTGGCACATGTGGGCCTAAGAAGATAATAAATCTCCACATAGACATATTTTGTAGGTTTTGCACTTAAGGTCAAATATATTTTATGTAGGTTCTAATGAATAATTTTTTTATTGAATGTGCTTCACCATCCTCATAGTCCATTAAAGGTATTATAACCATGTGGACACTCCATTCTAACTTCTCTAAGTGACATTCCAGTATTCAACCCATGGACTATGTTATGAGGTTTGCCTACATAAAATGAGTTAAGGAGGCCTTATTTTGCATGGTTCAAGGTTATATGAGGGTATTTACCTCATAATAAAGGTGAGATATCAATGAAATAG